>SNQJ01S0172556.1:0-15444 GCA_010110895.2 Picea sitchensis
AAACAAATGGAACAATGGAAGCCTTTAATAAGATTCTAGAGAATGCACTGACAAAGATATGTAATGTCAACAGGGACGATTGGGACTTGAAGATACCAACAATATTATGGGCATACAAGACTACATGCAAAAAGTTGATAGGGCACACACCATTCAGGTTGGTGTATGGACAAGAAGAAGTGGTGCCATTAGAATTTTTGGTACCTGGTCTACACGTAAAAACAATCACTAACATGACAGAACAAGGCGTAATACAAGAATGATTCTGAATTGGATCCAGGAGCTTGATGGGGCTCAGAAAGGCCTAAAAATAAAATTTATCAGAATGGATTCAAAAAAGACATGTGAATAGGCCTTGTTGATACGAACCCAACACAACTTGAATGGGCTCAAACAAACATTTTATGCTCCAGATATCGTTATTTGTTCATTTGGCCAAACATGAAAAAACAAATGATGAATCTACAGTCTGTACAGTGCCACGTGGATGTTGACTATACAGGTTGTAAGTCTATACAACTGACGTAGCAGGCATAGATGGCACTGACATGGAAACCTCTGGAGGTGACATGTGGCAGATGATTGTAAAAATGACGTGGTAGGGTATAGTTGGATGATGATGTGGCAGGTACAGGTGGACCAATCCGAGAGTGACACATGTCACCACTGCAAGGGTGACATGTGGAACACCCATACAACATATGTATGACATGTGGCAGATAGTGATTGGGAAAGTTGTGTTGAATTAGTATACATGAGGTCCAATCGAGGACTAGCAAGCGTCCTTTGTGTGGGCGTATAACATGGTGCCACATGGCCCAGTCCTGGGCTGTCATGTGGCACCCCTATATTGGATAACATATTTGAAAAAAATTTGTTGGGTTCATCGGGTTCTAACCCACGACTTATTTGGGCACTGAGATTTCGCGTAGGGCGGGCTACCAACTCGCCTACCTGGTGGGTCTTAACACTATACCTTGAATATTATATTTAAATTTAATACAATTCATTTTCCAAGTGGATAAAGGGTTGGGGCTTAGCCCCATTCCATGGTTCATATATGTGCATGTGACCATGCCTTGACCATCCACTCTGCTTGCAAACAACTATCCCATAGTCTACCACCACCACACTCCATATGACTTGGGCATTACACCATACCATGGGGTTATGCACGAAGGTTTAGGTACCTGCCACCATGAGACCAGGAGTTAACCAAGAAGAGGGTCGATCGGTGGGGGGCTTATACTATCTGATCGAGCCTAGGTCCTATGGACGCACCAGAAATCCAGGAGCTTATGGAGGAGGGGGCCAACGCACAACCCCTAGGGAGATGGCGTTTGGCCATATGATTCCATATGACCATGAAAAGGGGGAAATCACCCAACCTTTCAGGGATAAGTTTAATTATATGCCTAAAATGGGATTTTGAACTATGTAATATATATTTTTAAATGATTTCTTCAGCAAAATTTAGAGATTTTGGTCATTTTGGGGGGATATTGGGCCCTTTTTTAGGCCTTATCTTGAGGAGAAGTTGGGAGATGGTTACCAACTTCAGATATATATAAACTAGGGATTATTGAAGCCATGGGAGGACATTCAAAGTAGGTTTAACATTTTCCAAACCAAATCCATTTTTATGTATAGAAGCTATTGAGTAGCGCACCTTTGTGGGCCATTTCTATGAGCTTCGGTCATTCGATTTCAGTGCCGTCAGTTTTGTTGGGTTCCAGATATCTTGTAGAACAAGACCAAATTAGTTTGTAACTTTTGTGGAACTATTTTTATGTACTTGTATAGCTTTGAAAATAAATAAGAAAGCCTCACGCACTAAGACAAAAGCCCGGAGACGTAGGTGAGATTGTCGAACTCCGTTATCACTTTGGTGTTATATGGTTTACTGTTCTTCTTGATTTATTTAAGACATGTATATGTGCATATGGCGTTTATGATTCTTCTATAATTATTCCTAAATGGTTAATAAACACATGCATAATAACTCAACCATTGTCATTTTAAAGATCTTTTCGAATCAAGTGGTATCAGATATAGTTGACGTTTGGATTTGAGTTTGCATGATTATTGGGGAAAAGATACATCATGGTGAAGATTAGATCGTTGAAGATAATACATTGATTGGATTGAGAAAGAGAACTTCTCAAAGAAAGAATATGGCATCAGAACAGGGACTTTCTTAGGATGAGAAAGAGTTTCGAAAAACTTTCTTCGCCATGTCGGAGATGATGAAGGTTTTGTATGAGGATTACTTGGAAAGGAAGAGACCGAATATGGGTGAATATTCAAAGGGAAAAAATGAAGAAGGAGAGGATCCTCCTCAAATTCCTCCTTCACCTCCTTCCTCTCCTTCCTCTTCAAGTTCAAGTTCTAAATCCACTACAAATAAACATGTCCATAAACATAAGAATGAAATGCATTTATTAAAAATTGATGCTAAATTCAAATTACACATGTATGATGGTGAAGTTAATGCAGAGAGAATTGACAATTGGGTGAGTCAGATGGATATTTATTTCAGTGTGCAACAAATCAAGGATGAGGTAACTCAAATCAAGTTGGCATAACTTAGACTTCCAGGCACATCACTCATATGGTGGCAAAGAAATTTGCAAAATGGCACACAACAAGTGGGTAATGTATTTCCATCATGGAAAGTTTTCGTTTCTAAACTTAGAAAAAAATTATATCCTTTGGGTTATAAAGAGAAAGTGTTAATTGAATGACAAGCTCTTAAACTAAGAAAAGGAAAAACAGTGCAAGAACACACTGATGGATTTCGTAAAATGGCATTGATGTTAGATATTCCTTTACATACCCAAGAAACTCTTATGAATTATATAAGAGGTTTACCTTCACATATTCGAAACATTGTATTCATGTGTGGAACTACTAATATTGTTGATTTTTATTTTCAAGCAACATACATTGAAACATGGAAAATAGGGGTTGGTGTATCAGGGGAATCGTCTTCAAGGAAAGAAGACAAAACAAGGTGGAGTGGAAAGAACACAAATTCAGTAGAAAGAAAGGAAGAGAAGCCCTCTTGCAAGAATTGCAAGAAAGAGGGGCATGATGAGGATTGTTGTTGGCAATTGCATCCCAAGAAGAGACTGAAGTGGTTAAAATAAAATAAAGGGAGGCAAATAGTTGCAGCAACAACACAACCGACAAACTTGGGATCAGATTCAGGTGATGAATCTAAGGTCTCATTGGTTGGTATAACAGGTAAAATTGGTTAAGGATTTGATTGTAGAAGTAAATTGTTTCACATAAGAGTTATCATTAGGCACACTAAGTTCGACATATTGATAGATAGTGGATATCAATCTAAATTAATTTCATAGGAATTAGTTAAACAATTGGGATTAAAAACACAGATGCATCATAAGCCTTACACACTTAAATGGATAATCAACAATCATCAATTGCACATAACAAAGAAGTGCACATTAAAATTTGCAATTTCATCTAAGTTTGTAGATGAGGTAACATGTGATGTGGTGCCACTAAGTGAATGTGGAATGGTCTTAGGAAGTCCATAATTGTATGATTGTAAAGAAATATTCTACAGGGAAAATAATTAATATCATTTAACCAAACAAGGTCAAGAATATGTGGTTCATGCTCATCATGTAAAGGAAAATAAAACTCTTCAAACTATGGAACAATTAAGAAAGGAAGATCAAGCAAGAAACACACCTATAATTGTTTCAAATCAATTAATCGATCTTAAGCAAGAACATGAGATGATTGTAGAATGGAAAATCAATCACACTTTGCTTCAAGATAAGTTAATGTCATGCAAATATTATAAACATATCAGCTCATTTGCAGTCATACTTTTGATGCTATTATTAGTAATGTTGTCTACATGGATGATAGTGGCTTCAGTAAGATGTGACAGGGTACAAATGGTTAACAATATGTTGTCAGTTATCATGATTGTGTTACAGTTGATCTTGATGAGACAGGTGCACAGGACAAAATTCAAAGACATAGAACAAGCCAGGTGGCCTATCCTAATCTTGATGACTGGTTAGTAACCTTCTGGGGACCAAAAGGTATTTAGTGGGGGAGGTGTAATCTAGAATTGGATCCAAGATCTTGATGGGGCTAAGAAAGGCCTAAAAATAAAAGTTATCATAATGGATTCAAAATAGATTTGTGCGTAGGCCTCATCGATACGAACCCAACACAACTTGAACGAGTTCAAAAAGACGTCGTATGCTCCAAATATCGCGATCTGTTCATTTGGCCAAACAGGCAAAAACAAATGATGACTGTACAGTCTGTACAGTGCCAAATGGAAGTTGACTATATAGGCTGTAGAGATGTACAAATGACATGGCAGACATAGTTGGTGCTAATGTGGCAGCCTCTAGAGGTGTCACGTTGCAGATGACCATACAATTGATGTGGTAGGGTACATTTGGATGTTGATGTGGCAGGTACAGGTGGACCAATACGAGAGTGACACGTGTCACCACTGCAAGGGTGACATGTGGAACACCCATACAGAGTATATACGACACGTGGAAGATAGTGATTGGGAAAGTTGTGTTAACTGGGTATACATGAGGTCCAATCGGTGCCTGACAAGTGTCCTTTGTGTGGGCGAATAACATGGTGCCACGTAGCCCATTCTTGGGCTGCCATGTGGCACCCATGTATTGGATAACATATTTGGAAAAAAAAAATTGGGTTCACCAGGTTCGAACCTGTGACCTATTTGGGCGCTGAGCTTTCATGTAGGTTGGCCTAACAACCTGCCTACCTAGTGGGTCTTAACACTATACCATGTAGATTATATTTAAATTTGATATAATGCATTTTCTAGGCAGATAAAGGGATGGGGCTTAGACCTAACCCATGGTTCATATATGTGAACACGACCATGCCTTGACCATCCACTCTGCTTGCAAACAACTAGCCCATAGTCCGACACCACCACACTCCATAGGATTCGGACATTACACCATACCACCACCACGATACCAGGAGTTAACCATCAAAAGGTTCAATCGGTGGGGGTGTTATCCAATCCGATCGAGCCTAGGTCCTATTGACACACCAGAAATCCAGGAGCTTACGGAGGAGGGGGCCAGCGCGCAGCCCCTAGGGGGCTGGTGCTTAGCCATATGATTCCATACAATCGTGAAAAGGGGTCTCACACCCATAATTTAGGGGATAAGTTTAATTATATTCCTAAAATGGGTTTTTCAACTATGTAATATAGATTTTTAAATGATTTCTTCAGCAAAATTGAGAGATTTTGGTCATTTTTAGGGGATAATGGGCCCTTTTTGAGGTCAGATCTTGGGGAGAATTTGGGAGATGGTTACCAACTTTAGATCTATATAAAATAAGGCTTATTGAATCCATGGGAGTACATTTAGAGCAGGTTTATGATAAACAGTTTCCAAGCCAAAGCCATTTTTATGCAGAGAAGCTATTGACGAGCAAACCTTTGCGGTCCATTTTTGGGAGCTCTGGTCATCCTATTCCAATGTCATCAGTTTTGTTGCGTTCCAAAGAGATGGTAGAACAATACCAGATCATTTTGTAACCTTTTTGGCACTGATGTGATGTACATTTATATCTTTGAACAAAAATAAGAAAGCCTCACCCACTAAGACAAAGGCCCGAAGATGTAGCCGAGATTGCCGAACTCTGTTATCACTTTGGTGTTCTATGGTTTGTTGTTCTTCTTGCTTTATTTCAGATCTGTATATGTGCATATGGATGTTATGTTTCTTATATAATTATTCCTCTTTCATTAAGCTTCCTAAATGGTTAATAAACACATGCATAATAAGTCAACCATTTTCATTTAAAAGATCTTTTCAGATCAAGTGGTATCCGAGCTAGTTGACATTTGGATTTGAGTTTTCATTATTACCAGGGAAAAGCTACATCGTGGTAAAGGTGATATTTTTGAAGAGAATCCATTGATTGGATTGAGAAAGAGAACTTCTCAAAGAGAGAAGATGGCATCAGAAGAGGGACTTTCTCAGGATGAGAAAGAGTTTCGAAAAAATTTCTTCTCCATGTTGGAGATGATGAAGGTTTTGTATGAAGATTACTTAGAACGGAAGAGACTGAATCTAGGTGAATATTCAAAGGGAAAAATTGAAGAAGGAGAGGATCCTCCTCAAATTCCTCCTTAACCTTGATCTTCACCTCCTTCTTCTCCTTCCTCTTCAAGTTCAAGTTCTAAATCCACTACAAAGAATCATGCCCATAAAAATAAGAATGAAATGCCTTTATTAAAACTTGATGTTAAATTCAAATTACCCATGTATGATGGCGAAGTTAATGCAAAGAGACTTGAAAATTAAGTCAGACATATGGAGGTTTATTTCAGTGTGCAACAAATCAAGGATGAATCAACTCGAATCAAGTTGGCATCACTTAGACTTGCAGGCACAACACTCATCTGGTGGCAAAGCAAGTTGCAAAATGGCACACAACAACTGGGTAATGTATTTCCATCATGGAGGGTTTTCATTTATGCACTTAGAAAACAATTATATCCTTTGGTTTATAAAGAGAAATCGTTAATTGGATGGAAAGATCTTAAACTAAGAAAATGACAAACAATGCAAGAATACACCGATGGATTTCATAAAATGGCATTGATGTTAGATATTCCTTTACATACCCAAGAAACTCTTATGAAGTGTATAGGAGGTTTATATGCACATATTCGAAACACTGTATTCATGTTTGGACCTACTTATATTGATGAGGTTTATGTTCAATCAACATAGATTGAAGCAGGGAAGCAGGGTTTGAGATTGTATCGGGGGGGAATCATATTCAAGGAAAGGACAAAATGAGGAATTGGGATAGCAAGAAGGAAGTGTTAGCAAGAAAGGAAGAGAATCCCTCTTACAAATATTACAAGAAAGAAGGGCATGAAGAGGACCATTATTGGCAATTGCATCCAAAGAGAGAGACCAGAGTGGTTCAAATAAAGGAAAGGAAGGCAAACAATTGCGGCAACAACATGATCAACAAACTTGGGATGGGGATTGGGAGTGATGAATCTAAAGTCTCATTGGTTGGTATAACAGGTAAAATTGGTAAAGGATTTGATTGTAGAAGTAAATTGTTTCACATAAAGATCATCATGAGGCACACTAAAGGTCGACGTGATTGATAGTGGATCTCAATCTTACTTAATTTCAAAGGAATTGGTTAAGCAGGTTAAGTTAAAAACAAAAAAGATACCATCATAAGCCTTACACACACTTAAATGGATAATCAACAATCATCAATTTCACATAACAAAGAAATGCACATTAAAATTTACAATTTCATCTAAGTTTATAGACAAGGTAACATGTGATGTAGAGTCATTAAATGAATTTGGAAGAGGTAGCATGTGATGTGGTGCCACTAAGAGAATGTGGAATGGTCTTAGGAAGTCCATACTTGTATGATCGTAAAACAATCTTCTACATGGAAAAGAATCAATATCATTTAACCAAAGCAAGTCAAGAATATGTGGTTCATGCTCATCATGTAAAGGAAAATAAAACTCTTCAAACTATGGAACAATTAAGAAAGGAAACTCAAGAAAAAAACACACGTATAATTGTTTCAAATCAAGTAATCGATCTTAAGCAAGAACAAGAGATGATTGTAGAATGGAAAATCAATCACACTTTGCTTCAAGAAAAGATAATGTCGTGCAAATATTACAAACATATCAGCTCATTTGCAGTCATATTTTTGATGCTATCATTAGTAATGTTGTCTACATGGATGATAGTGGCTTCAGTAAGACGTGACAGGGTACAAATGGCTAACAGTATGCTGTCAGTTATCATGGTTGTGTTACAATTGATCTTGATGAGACAGGTGCGCAGGACATAATTCAAAGATAGAGAAAAATCCAGGTGGCCTATCTTGAGCTTGGTGACTATTTAGTAACCTTTTGGGGACCAAAAGATATTTAGTGGGGAGTTGTGATCCATAATTGGATCCAGGAGATTGATGGGGCTCAAAAAGGCTTGAAAATAAAATTTCTCAGAATGGCTTCAAAACAAGTGTGTGCATAGGCCTCTTCGATACGAACCCAACACAACTTGAATGGGATCAAACGAATGTCGTATGCTCCAGATATCATGATCTATTAATTTGGCCAAACAGGGAAAAACAAATGATGATTGTACAGTTCGTACAGTCAATATAGTGCCATGTGGAAGCTGACTATACAAGCCATACGACCATAAAACTGACGTGGTAAGCACAGTTGGCACTAACGTGGCAGCCTTTGGAGATGACATGTGGCATATGACCATACAACTAATGTGGTAGGGTACAGTTGGATGCTGATGTGGCAGGTATAGGTGGAGCAATACGAGAGTGACATGTGTCACCACTACAAGGGTGACATGTGGCACACCCATATGAAGTACGTACGAAATGTGGTAGACAGTGACTGGGCAAGTTGTGTTGACTGGGTATACAAGAGGTCCAATTGGCGCCTGACAAGTGTCCTTTGTGTGGTCGAATAACATGGTGCCATGTGGCCTAGTCCTATGATTCCATGTGGCACCCCTGTATTGGATAACATATTCAAAAAAAAATTGTTGGGTTCGCTGGGTTCAAACCCGTGACCTATTTGGGTGCTGAGCTTTCACGTAGGTCGGGTTACCAACCTGCCTACCTGGTGGGTCTTAACACTATACCATGAAGATTATATTTAAATTTAATATAATGCATTTTATGGGAGGATAAAGGGTTGGGGATTAGCCCGAGCCCATGGTTCATATATGTGCACACGACCATGACTTGACCATCCGCTCCGCTTACAAACAACAAGCCCATAGTCCGACGCCACCACACTCCATATGACTCGGGCATTACACCATACTACATGGTTAAGCACAGAGGTTTAGGTACCTTCCACCATGAGACCAGGATTTAACCACCAAGAGGGCCGATTGGAGGGGGGCTTATCTCATCCGATCGAGCCTAGGTCTTGTGGATGAGCCAAAAATCCAGGAGCTTATGGAGGAGGGGGCCAACGCGTAGCCCCTAGAGGGTTGGAGCTTGGCCATATGATTCCATACGACCGTGAAAAGGGGGTGTGCACCTAGCCTTTAGGGGATAAGTTTAATTATATGCCTAAAATGGGTTTTTGAACTATGTAATATAGATTTTTAAATGATTTATTTAGCAAAATTGAGAGATTTTGGTCATTTTTAGGGGATATTGGGCCCTTTTTGAGGCCAGATATTTGGGAGAAGTTGGGAGATGGTTACCAAATTCAGATCTACATAAACTAGGGCATATTGAACCCATGGGAGGACATTCAAATCATGTTTATGCTGAATATTTTCCAAGCCAAAGCCATTTTTATGCAGAGAAGCTATTGAGGAGCGCACCTTTGCGAGCAATTTTTGGGAGCTTCGGTCATCCGATTTCAGTGCCGTCAGTTTTTTTGGGTTCCAGAGATATGGTAGAAAAATACCATATCATTTTTTAACCTGTTCAGAGATTGTCGGAAGAACCACAGTATTTAAGACATCTTGTTGTCGACGTTTCGGATCCATAACAGGATCCATCATCAGGACCAAAAAAGTCTGAGGATGGATCCTGTTATGGATCCGAAACATCGACAACAAGATGTCTTAAATACTGTGGTTCTTCCGACAATCTCTGAACATATTCCTCACCACAGAAACCTAAATGAACACATTTTTTAACCTTTTTGGTACTACTGTGATGTACTTGTATATGTTTGACCAGAAATAATAAATCCTCACCCACTGAGACAAAGGCCTGGAGACGTAGGAGAGATTGTCGAACTTTGTTATCACTTTGGTGTTCTATGGTTTGTTGTTCTTATTTCTTTATTTCAGATCTATATATGTGCATATGGCTGTTATGTTTCTTATATAATTCTTCCTCTTTGATTCAGCTTCCTAAATGGTTACTAAACACATGCATAATAACTCAACCATTGTCATTTAAAAGATCTTTTCGGATCAAAGAATGACTAAGTTAGTTGATGTTGATGGAAGAAGATAGGATTCTAGTAGGATTTCACGAAGAAGTAGAGAAAGAAAGGGACAAATCTTTACATGACAGACATACTAAAAGGAATATTTTCAAGGAAGGAGACCTAGCCTTGGTGTATGACAATAAATGTTTTTAGCACCCAGGAAATTTTAGAATGCATTGGTTGGGACCATATGAAGTGAAGACTGTCACGAATGGGGGAGATGTACAATTGAAAGATCTAGGAGGTACATAACTCATAGGAATGATCAATGGGAGATGATTGAATTTTTATAGGGACATTTGACCTCCTATTACTTAGACAACACCGCGTGGTAAAGATAGGTGTCTAAAAAAAATCCATAAAAAGAAAAAATGATGAAAATAGAAACAATTTAGCATGCGAGAAGGGCCTCAACAGAATAGAACTAGGGAGACAGAATGGGGCACTACAAGAGAAAACCAAGGTTCAAAAACATGACACACACAAGAGCAGTTAACGGGTAAAAAGTTATCGTGCATAGGAAACATAACGAAAAGGGGAAACAGTGACAAGTATCAGTGCGCCACAACTGTCATTTCCCTGTCTCGCTATAAAATTGGAAAGAGGGGGAAAACCGACCCATTGTGATTTTTTCTAAGGAGAAAAATGTCGAGTCGAGTGGAAGAGTGATAGAGTGTGGAATTGCACTAGCATATGTCGAGTTGAAATCTTGTAGTTTGAATTTAACCACCATGTCACCATCGTGGGTTGGAGCACCAAGTAGAACTAGATGAAGCACATGAGGACCATAAGGTGGAACCAATGAGATGCCAAAAGTGGTAGATATGGATGAAATCAACACACTGTAGTATGAGCAAACCACATTACATGTGGAGGAGGAGAAATAACCCACACAGGAGCCTAAGAAACTAGTAGAGGACGTCGAATGGACATAATCTGACATGTCGAGGGGAATGGGCCACAGGAAGCAGAACCGACCATTGATTCCACACAGCAGGGCCTAGAGCTGGAACCAGAGAAGGAAATGGAGAAAGAGGGTGGAGTGTTGTCCCCACAAGGGAAAAATAAGTTGAGATAATAAAGCAGTACGTAAGGTGTGAAGTGCACTCAAGAAGGGATAAGTATAGTAATGCCAAAAATTCCTATTGAAGTGAAAATTGGGGATAACATGGTAGGAGGAGTCGACGACCTTAAGGACTCCAACCATGATGTCTTGGATGCCACAAAGTTCCCATATTTGGAATCACAGAGCTACCTAGAGAGAAGGGGAGAGGGCTCATTAGGCGTGCCACTGTTGGATCATGCACAGTGGATCCTGGGGTTGTACAACACAAGTATCATGAACCTATTATACATACTGCACTTCGAATGCAGGAAATAAATAAACAAATGTGTTAAATAGTTGCTATCGAGGGTGGATGGAGGAATCTTATGGATGGATAGGCCAATATCAATCAATGTTGACCTCACCACAGATATTACAAGGCTACCCATAGATGGGGAGAAGCCAAAGCAATACCTAGAACACAAGACTAAGGAAAAATCCATCTCTGATGAGATTAAAGAGAAATATAGCACAGAGAGGGGGAACATAGGTATCATGATCAATGACATCAATGATCCTGCAACAAGATTTACAACTAGATTTATCAGTTGCAAATTAATGCGCAAGTCCCGAAAAGAAGAAGTGCCTGGAGGAGTAGTAGCAGTTGCAGCGCAGTGCACAAAGGGGATCTTGATGAGCTGGGCGTCGTATCTACTCAAATTGTTCCTTGAATATTGTAAGGATGTGAAATATCGGGGCTCTGATTTACACTACTCGTGGTTACTCATCCTCATTGCACTTATGGGGTGGCACGAACTGACATATATGATGTTCCTGACAAGGACAGGAAAATGTGGTTCAACACGCTACACATCACTGTGAAGCACAACAGATCCCAAGGTCAAGAAAGTAAACAATGACATGTTCGTGTAGTACTTAATAGATATTTAGAACAATGTGGTGAATACATGGAGGATCTCACCAGAACCTGTCCAGGAGTATGGACAGATAACGAATTTACGTGCATCACGTCACAACATGTGGCTACATGCAAAGAATGACCCAACCAAGGAATGGTTGTAGCTGAAGTACTATGTGATGACAGAGGAAATCCACATGGAGGTCCAAGAATGACCTGAGGAGTGGAAAGTACCAAAGATCCCAAGAGAAACACCAACAATAGCATAGTCCCTGCTGTTAGCACTCTGTAAATTTCCTAGAGGTTGACAATAGAAGAAATCTACAAAGGTAACTTTATCCAACCACTTTTGAAGCTGGGATCTAGCCCTTCCAAATCCAAAGAGGGATCTCTCTATATGATTTAGCTATGTTTCCAATTTTAAATATTAGGCTAGGTAAAGAAATAGGTCGGTTTTGTTGTCAAAGTATTTTTAAATTGGTTGAGACAGTCTACACATCCATTGGGCTATGGGGTCTGTGTTTTAATAAAATATGAAATCCGAACCAGAAACACAAAGGAAAACTTTCACAGGGCGAGATAATATAATCACTGGATTCTTTAATATATTGAATGATGAATAGAAGAAAATATGAGAAAGATAATTTCAACAAAGAAGCAGTTAAGAATTTCTTTATTGAAAACACCAGAAGATAAACACTTAAATCTTTTCGAATCAGAAACAGGGTATATGAGATAAATACCGCAACATTCGTTACTCTTAAAGATTAGATTCATAAAACAACATGGTAACAAAGCGAGAATAACATTCAACTTAGAGGGAAAAACATCACCAGTGAATACACGCAAGAATCATATAAAAGTGCCTCTTTTTTATTAATGGAAGATCTCTTCAAAAATATTACAGTCTGATAGCGTCAGGGTGTGAAGATCAACAACCCTCAATACTTCGAAAGATGAAGTATTTATGCTCAAATTACAAATGTTCCTGTCATTAATGACCAGGATGTGCTAAATCTATTTTTAGCCTAACTAATTTAACAAATTTCCTAAATCTAGGAACTGCTTGATGATGTGGTGTAACTGCACGCTGATTTCTGGGTAGACCGTTGATGAAGCCTTTGCACGACCTCATCTGATTGGAGAAATGACTAGAGCGGGACAACTCATCTGCTACTCGATCAGATCACAGATTTCCTCCCATCGGAGATAACTGGGCACGTTGACTTTGAGTAGCCTTCAATACACTTCGTCCATTTCTGTGTACTTGGCGAATGTAGGCTCGGTGAGGAAGATGTATCGAATCTCGTGTTGGATGATGATTTCCCACTGAAGGGCATCTAGAAATTCCTTTCCAGTGATTCTCCCTTGAATCCCTGCAAACTTTGAACTGTATTTAGATACATCACCCAATCTCTTCTTGTAATCTGGGAGTGTCATCAATTTATCATTGATTACCTTCAGACCAGGAAGACCTTTCTTCTGGAGAGCTTCAATCTTACTAAAGAATATTTGTACCCTTAGGTCCATGGTCTGAACCTTTTCTTCCAGCTGAAGAATTAATCCTCTCTTGGTCAAAACTCTTTTGACCTCAAGGATGGTCTCTGTTCTATCTTCAATTTTCAGCTCTTCCAGCTCTTCCCTGGTCTTAGAGTTCAGGAACTTGATGATCTCGTTTTCCTATGTTGGCATCTCTCCCAATTCTGATCTGATCTTCTCAATGGCCTGTTTTCTCCTCTGGACCAATTCATTCTGCTTGAACATGATCTGGATCATTGGCCATATCTCGTTCATGGACTTAGTGATGTCTATCCATACACTCTCTTTAACCTTGACCAAAGTCTTTCCTACCACTGTTTTCTTCTGGAGCTGCTTTGTCACCTGATTTTTCTTGGAGAGGTTGGTCTGGAAGGAAGATTTGAGTTCCTAAAGGTTCTCAATATCCTTTTTTAGCCTGCTGATCTCTGTTTCCTACAGGTTCATATTTTCCATGGACTTAGCCAGGTCGGTTGTCTTCTCCTGGGATGTCAATGGAGTCACGGATGGAACTTCTGTCACTGATTCTATGCTCACTCCTGAAATTGGAATAGCACTCAATGGAATGACTTCCATTGGCTTCAGTTTCTCTTTCTCTTTTAACAGTTTATGCATCTCAGCTTCCATTTCTTTAAGCTGTGCATTCTGCTCCATGAGCAGCTTGAGCATTTCATCTTTCTCTCCTTCTTTCTCTGCTATCTCCTTCGCCTGTGAATCTTCTGTGGGTGGGAGTTTCAGTTATTTCCTCAAGGAGGCTATGCCAACATTCTTCTTCTTTATCATTTCCTCATCTTCTTTCACGTTTGAGGGATCATAACCGATCTTGAGGACCAACTCCTCCAGAGTCTTGATTCTGTTGTCCTTGGCAAAGTATGATATATTCTCTAGTTTCAATTGTGTTTGAAATTTGTTCAGGGACACCTGCAGTTTGGATGCAGAAGTGGAAGCATGTACCAGCATGTAAAAGACCATTTCCCCTGTCTGTTTGTGCAGATCCATCTGATCGGCTGGATGTATGTCCTTCGTCTGGAATTCGAAGGTGGCTCTTTTATAGTGAGTGATCACCTTGGGATCTGGTACCTGTGCCTGGAGGAATGCCATATGCATTCTTCCCTTCTCAGTGTCGAATGTTGATAGCATCCTATGTTGCGCAGTCGATGTTTTCTTCCAGAATTGGGCGCAAGTACTGTTGGTCAGGGTCTGGTTCCTTTTCTTTATCAGCTCATATTTTTCAAAAATGCTCAGCTTGGGTCCTACCTTGCTTGGCTGAATGTTCAATGGGGAGTCTGTGGATTTCTTCGGCAATGCTGGGGTGATGACCTTATGGAGGCTCGACCCGAAGGGTGGAATACCAACTTTGGTCACTGTGGTAGACAGGGATTCCTTTTCTCCGGTTGGGCTAGGAACTACAGAATTCTTAGGCCTCTTGGTATGCAGCTAGAATTCTTCGGAAGGTACCTCAGTGATATGCGGAGATAAGTCTTGCCTAGGCCTCTTCTCTTTAGGGACCTGTGGAGTGGGCATTTGTGACACAGTGGTCGGGGGATCCTGTTCTGCTTCAATCAATGTGTTAGGCTCCCACACTGTCTGATTTGCAAACTTTTCAATGTCAGGCCTAGCTTCATGAACATATGGGATGTTCTTGTTCTTCACACTCATCTCTGAGATGATCCCACATGGATCATAATGCCATGAGAAACTCATAAAGAATTTCATCTCCCTTAGCATCATGTCTGCTTCTTCCCCAACTCCCTGATTGTTGCAGATGAAGGAGCCAATCTACCCCTTGATTCTAAGTTGCTTCTTTTTCTTCAATGACACAAAGTGGATATCATCGGAATTTATAATCTGCCTTATATATTCCAAAGAAAAAATCCTAATAGGCAGATACTTGGGCAGCTTATA
>SNQJ01S0172558.1:0-20423 GCA_010110895.2 Picea sitchensis
AGATGGAAGCATAGAGAAGTACAAATCTAGATTTGTGGCTAGAGGATTATCCCAGAAGGAGGGAGAAGATTATGATGAGACATTTTCTCTAGTAGCAAGGTACACTTCCATTTGATCTATTATTTCTATTTCTTCTATTATGGGAAGGAAATTACACCAGATGAATGCCAAGACTGCTTTCTTGAATGGTGTAATTGAAGAAGAAGTGTACATAGAGAAACCACATGGTTTTTTTTATCCATGGGAAGGAGTCCCATGTTTGTAAATTGAAGAAATCTTTGTATGGGCTTAAGCAGGCACTCAAGGCATGGTATTCCATAATAGACAGTTATTTGATGAGCTTGGTGTTTACCAAAAGTGATGTAGATCCCAACCTTTACTACAAGGTTGAAGATGGTTTCCCATTGATATTTGTACTATATGTGGGTGACATGTTTCTTACAAGGGATGAGAAGCTCATAGATGGCTGCAAGAGTAAACTCACTTCAAAGTTCGAAATGAAGGATCTCGGTTTGATGCACTATTTCTTGGGATAAGAAGTATGGCAGAGACCAGATGAAATCTTCCTTAGCCAAGGAAAGTATATAGTTGAGATCCTACAGAGATTCAGGATGATGGACTGTGAGTCCATGGCCACACCTATGGTTACGAATCTGAAGCTATTGAGTTATTCTTCTTCAGATTTGGTTGATCCTACAATGTACAGACAGCTGATCAAATCCTTGATGTACCTGGTTAACACCAGGCCAAATGTATGCTTTGCGGTGAACACATTGAGTCAGTATATGGTTGAGCCTAGACATGTACATTTGGTAGCAGAAAAACATGTGTTCAGGTACCTGCATGGTAAGGTTCAATATGGACTCATATATTTCTCGGACGGTGAAGTAAATTTGCATGGTTATATAGACTCTAACTGGGTTGGGAGTGCAGTGGACAAGAAAAGAACATCATGATGTTGCTTCGGTTTGGGATCCAGTATGATCTCATGGTTGAGTAGAAAAAAGACGTCAGTGGCACTATGTACAACAGAGGAAGAATATATAGCAACCAATGTTGCAAGTCGTGAAGCAATGTGGCTTCAGAAGTTGCTTGCAGGGTTATTTGATATAGAGTTGGAGCCAAATATGTGTGAAGCTTTCAAAGAATCCAGTCTTTCATGACAAGTCAAAACATATAGAGATCAAATACCATTTCATCGGAGACATGGTATAGAAAGGAGCAGTAGAACTCTAGTACATATCCACAAATGAGCAGACAACGGACATTCTCACCAAACCTCTGTATAGAGTGAAGTGTGAGTACTTCATAGACAAGCTTGGCGTGATGAAGAATGTCCACCCTCATTGAGAGGGAGTTGTGATGTTTATCCTACAATGGGAATATACTCTCCTTTTGGCCAAGGGTTTCCCAGATCAGTCATGTGAAGTGACTGAGGGAGTAATGACTAGCCTGTTACAAGTCTTGCCTACACCATGTGAAGTGGCTAGGTGTGATTGGGACTTGTAGTGTGGTCTTTCCTATGCCATGTGAAGTGGATAGGTGTGATTGGGACCATAGCATAGCCTTTCCTAATCCATTTGAAGTGGCTAGGTGTGAATGGGGATATGGTGGTAGTATTACCCATACCATGTGAAGTGGATGGGTGTGATTGAGACTACTAGGAGAGGAGAAACATCATAGATACTTGCAGCATAGTATTGTGCCTATGGTGGTAGTCTTTCCCATGCCATGTGAAGTGGATGTGTGTGATTGGGACTACTAGATACTTGAAGCATAGTATTGATACTATGGTGGTAGTCTTGCACATGCCGTGTGAAATGGATGGGTGTGATTGGGACTACTAGAAGAGAACATCATGGAAGAATACCTCCATATCTAAGAGGGAGTGTGGATGTTTTGGTAGCAGTGGGAGGTATTCCCTCCTGGACAAATTTTCTTAGAAAAGAAGAAGATTATAAGAAGTCAAAGGAAAACCATTGAATAGTTGAAGAACACCCCGAAAGAGAAGTTGTCCCACAGGAAAAGAATAAAGTGGAAATAGAATTTCCAGGAATAGAAGTCGGCCCACAGGAAAACAATAAAGTAATATTGAAGACCCAAGAAGAGTCTTCGGCCCCAGTAAAGTGGCTTGATGAATATAAATAAGGGTGATGCATTCCTCATTTGAAGACACTTACACAGCTCACTCAGCAAGTGAAATGAGGTGCAAGTCCGAGGCAACCCTAGGAGACACTACATGTGGGGTTCTTGGTGGTTTCTCTTGTGCTCTACCTAAAGAAGAGTTGTGCTAGGGTTGTGATACAGTTGTCTACCCTCACTAGGGTTTGACAAGTAAAAGAGATAAGTTTGCGTTAGCATGGTTTCTTCATTACTAGTTTTGTTGTTGTGAATAGAGATTGTTCATGGTTGTTTTGTATTATAAAAAATATTCTCTCTAAGAAACGTTGGCCGGGTTTTTCCCCAAGTTTGGGGTTTTCCCAGGATAAATATTTGTGTATTCTTATGTTTGTCTATCTGCTTCTAGATTCTGCTTAAATTCTCAGTATATGGTTATTGAATTTTAAATGAATATCAAAATACTCTGGTAAATCTATTGCTACTAAAAATTTGAGAAAATCTAACACCATGTTATACTATCATTTGTCAAAATTATAATTTTGTGATCTTCCCCGCCTCTAGATTTCTAGATTTCTCTAATATACTCAATTTGATCCATGACTTTGGCTCCCTTATCCCTCCACTTGAGAATCTCCTTGTAATCCACACAACATAATAAGGTTTCCTCCTGGTAATCTACAACCCTTTTAAAAAATGCATCCCTTATTAACCTATATATGTTGTGCTCCTTTAAAAGGTCTTCCTTCAAGATTACCACAACTTTAGTAGTGTCTTTATAGTGTTTTACTTTATTCCTGAGAGATTCAGATTCTCTCCTCATTCCGCCAGCTTCTATTTCTTCTTCCCTGACCTTGTCTACAATGGCATGTGAGATGGCCACTCCTACCCCAACAATTCACTAACTCTATCTGTTTTGGCATCAAACAGGGTCTCCTGCGATGTCAATAACACAACATTGTCCATTGGCATCTTCCTCTTCCTTTGTGTTCTTCTCACAATAGATTGCCTCTTTCTTTCATATGCAATAGAATCCACATCAACAACCCCATCCAATGGTTCTGGAATTGGTTGATCTCCCCAGGAAAATATGTTTCCCAAGCTGCCTCGAGTATGAAAATGTTTGATGATTGGTGCCTTACCTTTGTCTATTGTCTTTGTTTTGTTTTTACAATTGGTTCTACCCTTGTATTTGTTACCTAATATTTTCTTAGTGCATCACCTTCCTTTTATGTTTTTGGACCTATATGTTGATGGTCCTTGCTTGGTACCTAAGATGCAGATGGTATAGCAGTATCCTCAACCATGGTTTTATCAAGTATTTGTGTCCCACTAGCTGCTTATGATTCAGTCTCTTCTTGTTCCTTTTTAGGCTTAGATGTTGTGCTAACTTATTCTTTCTTTTCAAACTCAGGGGTTATGTCAGCGACCTATTTTTTCTCAACGATCTGTATTTAGTGAGACCTTGAGATGATCCTTTTGTAGGTTCATGGGTCGCTTCTCCAGTTGGTTCTTGAGTTACTCCTTTGTTATTCGTATCTTGAGATGTTTTTTCAATATCATCACCAACTTCATTCTCTATTGGAGTTTTTGTATTTACTACCTCCTCTTCCTCTTCTCGTGTTAAATATATTATATCCAAAGGAGGAATTTTATCCAGATGGGAGTTTGTATGTTGAACAACATGTTTTTTCATGGGCTATTTTAATTTCTCTAGCTCCTTTACTCTCTCTTCCTCTTCTTGCTTCTTCAACACTTATTTTGGTTTTTCTTCTTCTTGTTTCTTTTTTAGCAATGCTTTCACTTTCTTATCCTCTTATTGTTTCCTTAATAATTCTTGTGTTACCTGCTAATCTTTCTCTAATATTTTTTGGTCTTTCTCCTCTTCAT
Source organism: Picea sitchensis (assembly GCA_010110895.2). Taxonomy (NCBI): domain Eukaryota; kingdom Viridiplantae; phylum Streptophyta; class Pinopsida; order Pinales; family Pinaceae; genus Picea; species Picea sitchensis. The sequence goes on from SNQJ01S0172558.1 coordinate 4,009, forward strand.
CTTTATTTCTTTGTTCTTCTAAATCCTTTCTTATTTGTTTTTCCTCGGCTTTTCTCCTTCTTTGGTAAAGTTCCTCCTGAGTAGTTTCATCTTTTTATTTCCTACGTAACTCTTCCTCGATCTATTGTTGAAGCTCTTGTTCTCGGGTTGCCCGTTTTTCTCTTCTTCGATGGCCTGGCGCTCAATCTCTTCCTTTATCCAAATTTATTCAACTCTCCTAATATCTTCTACCTCTTTTTTAATCTATAACCCCTTGAGTCAAAACCTCCATATTTTTCTCTAGAGAAAGGGTTTTGAATATCGTGAGACCATGACTAGATTTTCTCTCCAAAACTTGAGCCCAATTTTGTGCATCTTTCATAAATGATTCTTCTTCCTATTTTTCATGGGCATAAGGCCAATGATAAGCGACTTGTTCAATGTGATTTGGTACCAAACCCTTGGGGTCATGTCATTTGAATCTTCTTGGATCAAACATGTATTCCACATGAATCAAACCCTCATGTTTGGCCTATGGGGTGTCCTTAACAAAACAATATCCAAGTTGGAAACCATAGGGAATGAAAACTCTCTTATTGTATTTAATTAGGGAGGCATTGAAACCCTTAAGAATAGTTTAATAGCAAATCTCCCCTAACACCACCTTTTTAGGGACATATGCGAGCAAAAGGTGAGGGGGGCTAGTTGCTCTAAAAATATTGATATAGGTATGTTTTTCTTCAATATACTAGTTGTTGATATGGGAGAGAATATTCTTTACTTATTTTGACAACCTTGGACATTCTTGGAGGAAGATTATGAAATAAAGACGAGCCAAAAACAAGTCACATATCATAGAGTAATATTTCTTATACTTATTTTCCCACAACATCCTGAAATATACGTGAACGGGGGGTTCTAACATATGTTAGCTTAGATTCATCTAGGAGAAAACATTTTGGGCACACATAACATATAATAATTAATAGGTCATGTAGAATGAAGGCACTTCACTTAGCAGATGGTTTTGAGCTTGTTCAATTTTTCCTCTAGGATACTTAACAATGATGGAGCCCCAATTGAACATTTTCCTGATAATGGCCATTGTGTGTTCTAACAACATCCATGCATCAGTGAACCATAAGCAATATTTTTCCCCATACAACTGAAAAATCATGATCATGACATGCATATAGGGTTCCCTTAGACCCGTCACATTGTACCGCCCTACAGATCGATTGAAGAATTTATTGTCCTCCTTCCACCAACTGGCCACTATCTTGACTACATCATGCTACATATGAAATGTTTTTATGAAATATGTGTTGACTAATATGTCTAGTTCAGGCATCTTACTAATTTCGAAAGGAAAATTCCCACACACAACCCTTACTCATCATTAATTATGCAATTCTTGTTATCATCATGGCTAATGATCCATTCCAATGCTTCAATGCAAGGAAAAATAAGAGCCCTTGTTGTAACCATATGTAGCTAAGAATGTTGAACATTTGAAAAAACCCTATCATCCATCGACCTGATAGATGGGTAACTATGTGTTGTTGATGAAGGGTAATATCCATCCCTAATCTTAATGAATAATTCATTCCATGTAGATAGGAGAACCTTTGTTCTAGTGGTTGGCTTCGTGTGTCTGTATAATGGTGGTTGTACGAAGACATTTTTCAAAGAAATATTAATTGTTGGCTTTGTTCCTTCTATCAGTATTGGTGTATATGATTCCCCAAGCCCTCTCCCTTTTCCTTTCAATTTTTTTTGGGTATTGATGGGTGGTGGTTCTTCTCGGTAGAATTTTCCCTATCGAAGAAATCAGTCATTAGGACATTATCGATTTCTTTGAATCCCAATTTAAAATGATAAATAGACGATGAAGTACAGTGCACGAACTTGTTCAAAGAAATGTTTTAACATAATATGATTTAGAGAAACTTACTAGAATTGAGGATGTAGAAGACCAAACAACCTTATTGTTATTTTCATGATTCAACTCTCAAATCAATCAATTAGCTTCAAATCACAATTCTTCTTTGTGGAAAATTCTCATAAATTTGAATGAAAATGGCATAAAAAACAACTTGAGCTTAAATTCAAAGGACCTAGGGACAAATCCTGAACACAATATCAATCATTTAAGTAAGATCTTATAGATCTGTTGACTTAAATGTCACCATTAACCGCTATATTTGAATTTAAACTAGCTTTGATGATCAATGGTGTGTATTTTTTTCACTTTCTATTCATATCAACACTTTCAAAAAAAAAATTCATTTGCCCTGTTTTGTATGTTTATCAGAGATTGGAAGTTAAGTGTATTGAATCATTCTACTTTTTGAATCAAACTGACGGGCACACTAGGAAACCAACTCCCTGAAATAAAAAAATCTGAGCATGCAACCAAAATTCACCAAGCCAGACGTCTAAATCTTGTTCTTAAGATTTTGTTCAGGAGTTAGGATCAAGAACCACTGATATGCAGCTAACTAATGGAAGTCCTTGTCCTAGCGTGAGAGGGAATTAACTATGTCTCCACAAAAAAAGTATTTTTTATTCTTCTAGTTTCCATGCTTCTTATTCTTCCAATGCACTTTGATATGCATGACACTTTATTTATGAATTACGAAGTTCAATTTTTTTAAAGGATAAGCTCATGAATAACATTTAGTAAAAAATCCCTTCATCATGTACAATTTCCTTCATGACATGTGAAAACCATAAATAGAATTTATTTTGAAAGCAAGTGCTTCATCAGAAAATAGGATAACCAATCCACACTAACCCCAAATTACCGCATTTTCCTTGTGAATCAGAACTTATTAAGTAATCATAAATGACCCTCAAAAAGTGTGCAAGGTGAATGATAATCCAACGAAAATTTCACTAAGTATTGAACATGGGTAGAGAGATATCAGTTCTTTAAAGGTTTAGTTTTGCAAAAGTGCGAAGGGATTGATGCGTCTAGGGAGGAGGATGTGCAAGGTTCTTCGTACAATAATTTTGTGTAAGTATAAGTGTGAGAAAGTGAGGGTTGTGTGGAAGAATAGAGTGTGTTGGGGATAGGGCGTGGAAATATTTATGCACAATAATAACCATCAAATGGCTAATTATAGAGTAAACATTTTGGAGTATGTGGGGTGTATTATGGAGGGGGAAGAAGTGAAAAACAATAGGGTGTGAGAAGATAAGATTTTTGCGAAGTGAGGGGTGGTGTTGGGTTCTCTGCACTAAAGAAAAAGCTTGAAAATAAACCAAGTGTTGGCATGTGCATAACATGACTTGTGCATGGGAAGGTTCTATGCGAATTGCAGGGAAATGGTTTTGGAAAAGAGAATCTCCACACATCATCAGGAATCTTGTACAATTCATAAAAATAACTAATTATTGTAAACATATGAAAATTTTCCCAACATCTAATGAAACTATAGCACGTGAATGACCATGAAATGAAAAGGAAAAGGATGAGGAAGGGTTTTATACATAGCTAAACTTAGAAATCAAAGGTGATATATGAAAATGGATCAACAACTCACAAACTTAACTTGTTTGGAGTAGTTTGGAATATGAACTTTAATGTCTTTTTCGTATCCTAAGCCATGTTGATTCCTTTTAAATTACAATTTTTCCTGAGGTTTGACAATGATTTTGGAAAGATCATTATTTACATGTTGATGTTCATGAATGTTTTATTTTCTAACTTCAAAATAAAAATCAAGTTCACATTCACTTATATTTCTTTTGGTATCACTATGTCCTTTTCCATCTTCTACTTGTGATTCATATTCAACAAAACTTTGTCTTCATAAATTCACTATTAATGAATTATTCCACCTCATAACCAATTAGAGAATCATTAATCATATCCTTTGTTCCAACAGTGTCAACCACTTGCATTAGCTCATTTGTGTCACAAGTAGCATCAACCATTGGCTTGTCTTGCTTCATGTTCTCAATTTGCAATGTTAATATCTCTTACTTCCGTTCGCTTAATTTTTGTTCAAGTGATTCAATCAATTTATCCTTCATATCCATTTTCTTATGAAAATAAACAACCCAATTAATTAAATCATGCAAGGAGTCATATAGTTATTTAATTTCTTGATTGAAATTTTACAAACACTTTCCTCCTTTATTTATTTTAGATTTTCAATTGTGTCATTCTCACTTGTATTTGCTACAAAAAAAACCTTAGGGTGTCAAATACTACCGATCATGCACCTAGAAGTGTGATTTTATAATGACTATAGTGAAAAATAATGACCTCCTTATTCAATTTCAGGGAAGTCCTCATTCGATTACAAATTCAAGGACTTCTTATTTGACCATTCAACCTTTTACAATTCAATGATTTAATTCATTCCATTCAATTGGTCACAAAACTATTGACCCAAACAGAATTGAGAATTTACAATTTGATACTACACCATACATAAGTGGTTATATGGTGATTCTTAAACCTTGTGTTGTTATGGTTGTTTAACCTTCAATTAGTTTATCTCCTTCGACTCCATTTATTTAATATTGTTGTATATGGTAGAATGACATGTTACAAGTGTGAATTTAATATGTCAAAACTAGACAGAAAACACCATCAATCCAAAAATTCATTTACCATCGCACACAAGTACTCAGGGTGTACCTATAATCCTTTTATTCTAATTCTGAGTAGATCTAAGACACATCTACCACCCAAAAAATGGTATTTTTATTATACCGCTTAGCACTTAAGAGTGCAACAAGCAACTCATGTTTCAATGAGCTCAAACTTTGTCCTCAAATAAAGATACATTCATTTGTGGCCAAAAATCTTACAAATATTTCTTCAAAATGTTTGACCACACTTTTACAACTTAGGATCTCATGAAGCCTTCAACAATTTTGCTTCAAAATGTTTCTGATCTCCATTTTGACTCTTGCAAAAAGCCTCTCTCCCTTCTCCCTTCAAAAGGTTACAAAAAATATAATTTTATTTTCAACAAGTTGAGACTTGTCAACTACAATAATTAACTATTAAATATGTTTTTATAATAAGACTATATTCTCTCGCTTCTCCCTTCAAAAAAATTAAAAAATATAATTCTCTTTTCAGATTTTGACTCTTGCAAAAGGTCTCTCTCCCTTGAAAAGGTTAAAACAATATAATTTTCTTTTCAATTTTTTACTATGGAAAAAAGCCTCTCTCCCTTCAAAAGGTGAAAAATATACAATTTTCTTTTCAAATTTTGACTCTTGCAAAAATCCTTTCTCCCTTCAAAAGGTTACAAAAAATAAGCCTCTCTCCCTTCTCCCTTCAAAAGGTTAGAAAAATATAATTTTATTTTCAACAAGTTGAAACTTATCAAGTACAAACAAATATTTGTTATGATAACACTCTCCAATCACCCTCTTTGTATTATGGCACAACAATAATCAATTATTTTTAATTTTATTTTCATTTCGCCCTATTTGTATAATGGAAAAACAAGAATCAATTATTTTTTATGATAACACTCTATTAGGTATTGTCCTATTTGTGTATTGTATTATGACACAAAAGAGACTTATCAAGTACAATCAATATCACCAACATATATCCATCTTAAATTTGGATCTATCAAGCACCGAGAGGGATCAAATTTCTTAAGGTGTAATTTATAGTATTATCATTTAATATGAAGGAATTAATATTTTAGATGTTGTCAAGTGCGTAGTATATGTGTGTGTGTGTGTGTAATTGTTTTCTTTTAATTGAGCGGACTTCATTTTTATTATTGTTAATTTTTTTTAATTGAGTCGACTTAAAAACAAATTAACCTTATCTAACATAATGCTAATGAGACAAAATATCCCCCATATTGGGTTGTAGAACACCTCACTAATCTCGGTGCAATAGAAACTCGACATACCCTATACAGTGTGAGTGGGTGTAATGGTTAACAACATGTGTTTCCTCCTAAAAGGTCACAAGTTCAAATCCAGAGGGGGGTAGGGTATGTATACCTCTGTAGACTTTACCAGTCAAATCGTTGGGTGAAGGGGGTCCCTTTTCCCACAAACAAGGGGGTCTCATACACCAATTTGATGTCTGCCTTGGTCGTGACCTTAAAATTAAATTATTATTATTATTATTATTATTATTATTTATGGCACAATAAGAACCAATTATTTTTATGACTATTTGTATTATGGCACAAGAATCAATTGTTTTTTATTTTTATTAATTTTATGACTATTTATATCATGACACAACAAGAATCAATTATTTTCAAATTTTATTTTTTATTAATTTTTAAGAATCAATTATTTTTATTTTTATTAATTTTTAAATAATTTTTATTTTTATTAACTTTTAAGAATCAATTATTTTTAATTTTTATTAAATTCTAAGAATCAATTATTATTAATTTTTAAGAATAAGTTATTTTATTTTTATTTTTTAATATTTAAATAATTTGTATTTTTATTAAAAAAATTAACAGAAACTGGAAGATTTGTATTATCAAAAAAGGTGTGGTTGAAGCACACATAGGAGATACAAAATCTAAGAAAATTCGGGACAATCTGGAGCCTCAAATAGGAAACTATTCTAAGCTACAAATCATTGTTTCAAATACTCAAATAGAAGCTTCACATAGAACAACCTTACTGAATACACTCGAAAAAAGACTTTGAGGATAAAAGTGAAGAGACATTGCATCCAAATTAACCTGATAGGGAAGAGCTTGCCATTTTAACTGACTTGCGGGCCTGACTTCGTGTTACCATTGGTTGTGACGTTACTTGCGATTTCTTCTTCTTTCTGACTACCTCCAAACTTCATTTGCAAATGTTGGGGTATTTGTGGTGCCTATGGTTCATGTATTGTCTTGATCTGAAGATTCTATTTTTTCTTGTTCTGGTACCTCAACTTATTCAGCCTGATCTTCCTAGCATGTCAATGGTGGAGGGAATTGTTGGATCCATAGTCCCTGATCTATGTCCTAAAGGGAATATTCCTCTTTTGTCGGCTTTTGAGTGGTTTCTTGTCGGATTTATTAAGATAATGGAGTTGGTTGAATAAGAGGATATGATTGAGAAGGATTTTCACTTTCTTGTGGAGGTTGTCCACATTCTTTTGAGATTAACTGGGAAATTTGAATTATCAAAAAAATGGTGCAGTTAAAACTGCTGAGAGGTTACAAAGTCTTTCAAATTTCAGGTCAATCCAAGGCCTCAATTGAACCACTCCTACAAGCTACGAATAATTGTTTCAAATACTTAGATGACAACTTCATATAGAACAACTTTATTGAATACACTCGGAAAAAGACTCTGAGAATAAGGGTGAAAAGACACTACATCTAAATTATTTTGTTGGGGAAGAGCTCGCCTTTTTAGTTGACTTGCGAGCCTGACTTCGTGTGACCATTGGAATTGAGGGTACATGTGTTTTCTTCTTATTTCTAACTTCCATCCAATCTTCATTTGTCGATGTTGGTGCATTTGAGATGCATATGATTCATGGATTGTCTTGATGTGAAACTTCCTACTTTTCTTGAACCGGACTCTCACCTACCTTAGCTTGAACTGCTAATGCTTCACCTTCGATAACCTCATCTGCCCAACTTGCTAGAGGGATGAACTTGGGGTGAGGCTACCTAACTTTTCCCGAATCTGGAGAATCCAAAGCCTCTTTTTTCGCGAGCTTTCGAGGTGTTTCTTGTTGCATTTCAGAATGCTTGGTGATCTCTAGTGTGACATTCAGATCCTCTATTTCATATTTTGATCCATTCAAAGCAGGGTTTAGAACTGGAGAGTCCCAAATGGAGGGAGAAAATATAGCTTGAGCCTCTTTGGTCCCCATCATGGGAGGGTCATCAATTGAAGAAACATCCTTGGATATGAGTTGATGATCAATGTTGGATTCAACCCACCAAGTTGATTTTCGTTGTTTTCGAGATTTCTTAGGGCCCCTGGGACATTGGGTTTCCAAATGTCCCATGGAATAATGAGCTCAGCACCGTAAATAAATTTTTTCACAATCCAACTTTTGAGTCCACGAGTAATTATCCCGCGTCAAATTGATTTCGGTCGGAAACCATTTGATGAAATCCCATTCTACATGGATCCCGAGCAATGGGATGTTGTATTTTTTGTTTTTAGGGGAATCACGAAATGGAACCTTCTAATAAGATTCTAGATGGAGCAGAGAGAGAGGATAAACTAAGGTACAAGGGAAAGTTTGGAACCCTAGCAAACATGGAGCTAAAGAACAACAGATCTTTTGAAGGGATCAAAGAAGGAGACCCGGAGCTTCATGCATGAAAATACAAAACTATCGAGCCGGGGTCAAAGCTAAATATATCAAATCTCTATCTTCACTTAAAGATCAAGCCTTCAATGATAGAAAAATCTTGAGCAAGTAGATTGGATAGAGGCATCACCTTTCAAATATAGCAACCAGATCTGAAGAGAAATCAATGTTGAAGATCAGCAAGGCGAGGCCAAAGGCCATTAAAATGATAGATGAGTGTCGTGGAGCTGAGACGAGCTAGTTTGGAAATAGATTCCTTCCTCAAAGAGATGGTAGGTGTGTCGTGACACTTGTACACAAAACAAGGCAGAGGTTGAAATTCCTCTTGTGGGCTGTCACGGAATGAGGCATGTGGAATACATCGAGCGGAAGAACCCTTGGAAGAGACTCCCGATTGGCCCACGGAGGGATGGGACATGGCAGATCGAACACGGAGGTAACCAGGCAAAGAACGCCGACGAGAGATGAGACTCAATTTTGGGGACTGCGGTCGAGTGGCGCACCGTGGGCTGACCCTTTTGAAGAGTTTAAAAAGTTGGGACATGGGGGTGGGATTTGATCCACTTATGTTACTTAATGGTCATCATTAGATCCAACCAACCAAGTGGATTTCTAATGCTTTCTATTCTTCCTAGACCCTTTGGGGCATTGGGTTGCAAGATGACATGTTTCAAAAAAGTCGCAATGCAAAGGGAAACTCTTTCATAGTCTACTACGAGACCAAGAATAATTTTACCGATGGAATAACTCGGTAGGAACCCTTTACTCCACTCACGCATTTAGGTCAAATTCCGGCCCGTTTTATTTGCGGCGTTATGAACAAAATTGTCCATATTTTGCGACAATAGAAGAGGTATAAAATAAAAATCATGTTGCCGATAGCGTCGGTCTTGCCATGTTGGCGTCTCTCTTGCCGCGTTAACGTCCCGGTTAGCACCATTAGCGTCGCTCTTACCATGTTTTTCCATGTTGTTGTCTCTCTTGCCACGTTTTTTCCAGGCGTCTCTCTTGCCACGTTTGTGAGATGTATGTTGCAAGAGTGCGGCGTTTTGGAAACTAGGTTTTCCTCTCAACGATCACCTTAGTATGTTCCCCAAGTCAAAATACCAACGGTCACAGGACTTTACATTGAATTTTGACGTTACAAAATCTATAAATATATTTCATTTAGCGGATGTTCACGTAAGTTTTCTGTAATGGCGATGCTTCAAAGGGTTGGGACAACTGAAACACCTCCTCAATTACAATGACCTCCTTCATGCTTCATCACCATTTATATGAAGTGATACTTATTATTAGTGCTAGGTATATAATCAACGCCATAATTTTTTTAGAAGAGTTCAAACTACTAGAATAAAAAACAATACTCTCATCTTTCCTTGTTTATGAAAAACAAGTCTCTTTAGGAAAGAGGTCTCCTTCTCATTGGTGATAGGAACCTTCTACTCGGTGCCTTTGATTTCTAATCTTTGTTCATATCCACGGTCCCTTTCGTTTCATTTCTTCTTTTTGTCCTTTCACGTATTACTTCTTGTTTTTGGCGACTTCTTCTTATCACTTCCTTTAATTTGGATCCTATCAATGAAGTTTGCCTCCTTTATTTTGGGATGTGATAAATGGGGTTCCTCCTTATGCCTAAAAACCATATGGATCTCCTAGTCTAGATTGAAGCCTTCAATATTTTGAACATGTTCCTTCTTTTCCTTGCCCTAGCAAGATCCTATATATCTTTATGAACAATAACTTGGGAAAATGTCTCTACAATGGGGTCTTTGTATACCTTTTCTTTATCTTGGTATACCATGTGTTTTCATGGAAAAACCTCCAATAGTATTTTCATTTGGATTCTTATCGCATCTCGGGCTTTGTCTTCTAATTCATTCTCTTTAATCGGAACCGTCAATAACTTTAACTTTCTTAAGATACTCCCTTTTGTCGTCCATTGATGCAGGTGGCTCACGAGATACATATTTTTCATAGGACCATTGCTTCCGACCTTATGAATCATCATCGACCCCTACGCGTCATTTGTGATCTTGTGTTTTATCTAAATCCTATTACAATTTTATGTTTCAAATATTTCAATCTGGACAGTCCCTTGCATCATGTGTATCATGACATATATGTAACACCACATTTTTCTGGCAATATTGAAATACAATTATCTATTGTGTCCCCAAGCTCCACATGTGACAAACTTGAATGATTACCTTCCTATGGAAAGGGTAACAATATAACAATTATTGTCCTGGGCTTGTCCTCATAAGATATTTTGATCATGTTTTAATTCTAGATACTAGTGCCATCCCTTGAAATATTTTTAAAGTATTTTTGGTTCTTTTATTGTTGGGTATAGTCCTTAGTTCTTTGGGTTATGCATATTGTCATTCATGAATGTTCATTGGTGTCTCATGTTCAAAAAAGGTTGAACTTATTCAAGTTTTTTGGATTCTTATCCCACTATTTTATTTATTTATTCATATTATCTTATTATTTCCCTCCCTAACCATTTTTAGGTTCATGGCACTTAGCTTGAAATAGTTTGTTATGGGTGCATTTCTCCTTCTTTTGTTCCTTATATTGTGTTAATGTATTTTTTCCATATTATATCTTGAGGGCTATATCAAGGGCTTCGATATGACTTAGGTTGGGTTCTTTGAATGTGTGATTAGATGGTATACCAAAAACCTAGGATGAACCGATTGATTTCCATGAGCTCTAAGAATTGATACTTGAAAGTTTTCCAAATATATCCTTCAACTAGGAACCATAATTTTGGATGGATTCCCTCACAATTGTCTAGTTCCTCTAAGCTTAGAAAAAGTTTAGGGTTTGTCATTGAGATATTTTTAGACTTCCCAAAATTGGTGGACCACTTCATCCAAATTATTAAGGAATAGTTGCTTATTATCCTTTTAATACCCAGTAAGTACGACATTCCACATAGTGACTTTGAATATTGCCCATTTTATAGAGGTGCCCATTTTATAGTAAGCAAACATCTGGGCATTGCAGAACCGTCTTAAAGCCTATGAGATGTTGTTTTACTTTGGAAGTCTGACAAAGAGAGTCCTCTAGTTGCAACCACAGACGAATCAGTAGATTTGAGCAATGTGTGAATGGTGGGAATAGTTTCCAATGAAATGCATGCCTCCCAAAGAGCTCTTGGTCTGTGGTGTTAGTGGGAATGGACCTGTCCTTCAAACCTAGACTTTTGTAGGATCTACATGAAGTTCGGTCTCATCGATCACAATAGAAGTTTGTCCAAAGAATGACTTCATCATTTAGGCCTACAACTTGTCCTAGCAAAAGAGGTCCAAAAATTGTGCTAACATGTTGAAGTTTATTTGAACCAGTTTTGTTGAAACCAAAATGTCATCTAGAGTAAACCAACACAAATTTACCAAGATGTAGCCAGAAGATGTCAATGATGATCCTCATGAAAGTGTCATGGCCATAAGTGGGGCCAAATGCATAACCAACCATTCCTTGGGGACCAACCTTGGTATTGAAGTTGTCTTCCCAACATTTGTACGTTCAATCCAAACTTCATGATATCCTGAAGCGAGATCAAGCTTGGTGAAGTACACAGCCCCTTGAACAAATCAAGGTCAGTAATGCAGGGAACTGGGCAACAATTATTCATAGTGACCTTGTTTTGAACAAACCTATGCAAAGTGGCCCTCCAATTGCCCCTTCTTAGTTACTACCAAGGTGGGAGATACAGAGGGATGTTGATGTTTTGGTATTTGCGGGAGGTATTCCTCCTAGACAAACTTTTTTAGAGAAGAAGATTCCAAGAATTCAAAGGAAGACCAATGAATGGTTGAAGAACACTCGAGAGGAAAAGAATAAAGGGAGATTTGTGTAATATGTCCCACAACAAGAAGTCATCCCACAGAAATAATAAAGTAAATTTGAAGACCAAAATAAAGTTGGCCCTAGGCGCCCAAATAAGTATAAATACAAGTATGGGTTAGTTCATTTGTACAGCCACACAGTCCTCAACCACCTTGATTACAACCCACACATCGTATTGAAGTGCAACCCACACATAAATCCCTTGTTGCTAGTTAGCAACCCATGTAACCCCAAAATGACCAATAAATAAATAAAATTCAAATTGCATGGGCCTCGGGCATAAATCACAAAGGTCGTACACTTATGCAGCCCATATTTCTTGCTCCAACAGACAGAACCACTTTTTGAACATATAAATAAGAGATGTGTGGTTGGGAGGGACACACCCTTATGCTAGAGAAATTGGCTAGACCTTGTTAAGATTCCTTTTTCCATAGGTTTTCTCATTGTGTAGGACCATCCTTGGTTCTACAAATCCAGTAGATTTTAAGTGAGGTGTTTTGAGCCACCATTTGTATCACTCACCAAAGTAAAACTTATGTCCTTCTTAAGTGAGAGTTTTAATCAGGTGGTTGAGGGTAGAGGAACCCAAACTTGGGAGATGGAGGTCTTGTGATAGGATCAAGTATATTATCTTTGTTGCTCACTTTTGGATCATTTATGCCATATATCTCTCTTCTCCCCCGCTCCCCACAATTCCTTGAGTCAAAAGTGAGCCTCTTGGTATTTATTGTGGGGTAGTCGCGACCTTCATTGTTCTGTTGTGTATGCTGCCACCTCCTCTCTGTTGTGGTAGAGCCTCTAGTTGCAGCCTCCTCCAGTCTAGCTGCGACCTCCTCTAGTCTAGCTGCGTCCTCTTCCTTGTGTTGTTCGCGGTCTGGCCTCTCCTCTTATGGATGTATAGGCAGCCTCCTTTCAGATCGGCCTCTTCATTGATTCTTTGGTTAAGGTGTGTGTTGGGTGTGGCCCTCTTGTTTGCATTTGCTTTCTGACCTTCCCTTGTTGTTGTGTTGGTTGAGTTTTTATGTTTGGAGTGTAAGAAGGGTATGACACCCTTAGCATTGGTTGAGTGGGACCCTAATTAGTTCTGATACACTGTATTACCTGAGATCTTAGGGACAACCCCTCTTCTATGTCTGTTGTGAGGCCCCTTTTGCTAGGGTAATTTCTTATGGGTGCCATTTGTTGAAGACTTGGTTTCTTCACTGCTGAAACAAGCGTTTATACACAGTCCAGTTTTCAGATCAAAAGTTTTGTTGGGTAAGGGTTTTACTAAGAGGGTTTGGCCTTATTGTTTTACCTCTGTTGAGACTTGTGTTTTTTCTCCCTGTGGCCTTACTGCTTGGTGGAAAGAAATTTCTTTCATTCTTTGGCATTAAGATCCACTATGGATCATGGTAGACCTTTAATGCGGAGCATACTAAATTGGATCTACACCTCTTTATGGATTCTTATATTATATCTTCGAGTAGGGTTGTTGTACCGAGGGTAATAACCTTGCCCATTCCTTCTCGATTTGGATTTGATTATGCTTCATGGCCCGTTGGCTTAGTACATTGTGTGGGTCTAAGAGATATATGTTGAAATGATTGGGCGATTGTTGAATCTGAAATATGTGTTTAGTCATATAGATCTATTGTTATATTCAAATCTGTTCATTGCTACATTGGATCAGAGTGCTATCTTTAGATCTGAGTTTATATTCATATGTGATCAAAGTTTTCTTAAGTTGTTGCTGTCCTTCCTTAGATCTACATATTATGTGTTCTATCTCTGATTGAGTCACAAATCTAGTTGTTTGATCATTGAAATTCAAAAGAGATTGTTGTTACATAGAATTTACCCTAAATCTAACAATAGCTACCATCATTCTAGCCATTTTCTATGCATGCAATGTTTATCACAATAGTGAGGGATAGAATTTGGTTTTCAATGTATCTGTCTTTTTGTATTATTATTTTGTTGTCTTTCATTTCATTCACAATGATTTTTTCAAAGATGGATTGATTGGGCATAAATCATGGTTCTTTGAAGATAATTTTTTACAATTATAGATTTGATTCTATTAGCAATGATTTTTTGGGAATATCTTGTAGGAAACATTGCATATAGAAATGGGCTTGAACCTCGAATATTTTGAGGATTTGACTCTTTTGGTATAATGATTGCAAAATTAGAATTGGTTCCTCATTGATTTTCCACAAAATTCCTACTTCTTCTATATATTCAAGCAATCAGATTTAATGATATCCCAAACCTTCTTGTAGAAATTTGTTGTGAACTCATTTGGGCCTGGAGCCTTATCGGGGCTTAGAGAAAATATTACAACTCTGATCTTTTCAGGAGTTCTATCCACTATGTCATTCACAACCCACAAGTAACCAAGAACCACATTATCTCAATAGACCATTCAAGCTTGCTATTCCTTATCAGAGTTGGGACTTAGTATTTGTAAGGTGTTGGGGCTTTTGTAACAATTGCCCCACACATTCTCCACAACAACCTCTAATGAAATTCCAGTTAACTCTCCCTATAGAAGAAAATGTTCTATCCCTAAGTAGAGGAAAGATCCTTACTAATATCACCTTCAACAAATCTTATCCTTCTTCCAACCAACCCCTCCTAACGATATTGAAAGGTGGTTTCTATAAGCAACATGGATGTTTGGTGAAACCAACTTATACAATATTGCAAATTGGTTGCTGTAAACATGAATGTTGGGTGAAACCAACTTAAATGTTCCTCTTCCGCCTATGAACCATCTCCCATCACTTCATCCTCTTTCTTCTTGGGAATTCTTTAAAGAGTTGTACGTATTCAAATCATCAACACTTTAATAATGAAAAGGCTAAGTCAAGAAAATAACAACATGTTCAAGTTTCACCACTTTGGGTTAACACTCCTCAGGTTCAATCTTCAAACAAACACATGGAGAAGTAGCTAAACACGTCATAGGTTGCACCTCCTTCAGTCAAAAGACCATGTTTTGTGTGTAACTCGAGGTCATGTGGGCGATCCTCCAGCTTTAGTTTCAGACAGTTCTGACAGGATGAAAGGTTGGTTTCCTCCTTTGGGTTGACTTCCATTGATCCTAGATCTTTCTCAAAAGGTTAATTTACTTCAAAAGAGTTGTTCCCAGACCGGGCAAGTTTTAGAACTCTGATCGGATTTGCAGGAAGCCCAAATTCTGTTTTGCAGAGAAACTTGGGCTTAGGGAGAGGTGATTCTGCGAGCAGTCCAGTGATATACAGGTAGGGGTTGCTTCTGGGGTATCTTGCCCATGGTTCTCAAGGTTTTTATTAGTCCCTACCGAAAGGCCCAAGGGACTATAGTGATGAGTTCATCGTTGAACTCATATTAGTTTAGGGTTGAATTTATAATTTTTCAAAAAGTGTAATGTTTAACTTAGGATATTTGTATTTATTTATTTTAAAAAATATACATATATATATTTGTTAAAATTTTATTGTCTTGTAGGTTTATTTTATTTGCTTGTAGCCTTAAAGTGTTATTGCCGGCTTCACTTCTTCCAATGCTTATCTGGAATGCTTTTTGTTATCGTTAATGGATTTTAAATTGGTTCCAGGTATACGCCACTACTTTAAATTTATTGAGCCGCTGCTTTGTATTTATTTATATTTACTAATTTATGTCAGTGATTTAAATTTAACTAACAAAACACTCCTTCAGAAACATTGAGCCACTGTTGTCTACCTGCCACCGCCTCACTGTTGCCTCTTGCTGGCGGTGAATTTTGGCAATATTGTCTACTATCTTTATCCAGTTCCACTGCCATCATCAACTATTTGGGTGATTTTCCTCTACATTGTATGTTTCATATTTTCCTTACATATTTGGAATTGAATTCCAAGACCATCATATTGTCCAGATACAGATTCATTCATCATTGGTTCGCTGGCGGTTCAAATTTGTTCCACCTTTAATCATCATTCATCATACAATTATCATCATTGGTTCATCAGTGGTTCACTAGGGGTTCAAATAGTGCACCTGCAATTTTGTTCCACCTTTAATCGTCAGTAAGACCAATAACTTTCATTCCTATTTACTATGTGCAAGTAGGAAATTGAAATTTTATGATTCACTAATTTTCATTCATATCCACTGTTGCTAATTTTCATTCTTATTCACTGTTTGCAAGTAGGAAATTGATTTTCGATTCCTATTTACTATTTGGTAGTAGGAAATTGATTTGGTACTAGCAAAAGATCTCTACATTGACAAAAAAAATCATTCCAAGTTTGCAAACTAACAACAAATTCAATTC
>SNQJ01S0172559.1:0-20423 GCA_010110895.2 Picea sitchensis
ACGAGAATAATCATTAATGAATGATACATAGTATACATACCCATTAATGGAGGATGATGGAATTGGGCCACATACATCTGAATGAATGAGTTCTAGGACTCCTTCTGCCTTGCTGTCCCTCTTTGGAAATGGGTTCTTGATGTTCTTCCCTTGTGCACATCCATTGCATATGCCTTCATGGTCACCTTTGAGTTCTGGAAAACCTGTGACCGCTTTACATATGTATGGTAGCACATTGTAGTTGAAGTGAGCTAATATTCGATGCTAAAATTCTTCAATGGCGTGGGTCAGTTTCTGAGTGACCCTCTAGCTTATGCAAGTCACCTTCTTCTCTTACAATGATGATTTCTTCATATACGGTCTCTCCTTTAGGATGTTTCCTTCTGCAACCTTCACTATAGCTTCCTCATGTGACCTGGAGCAAGGTCAACAAAAAAACAAGCAAGAATAATATCCTTCTTGATCATATAAAGAAATAGCACGAACAATCATCACAATAGCTCCTTTAGAGCTATCACTTATAATTTATCTGAAGCAAATATTAAAGGTAAGGAATACAATACAAAATGAGGTCAACATTCTCATAGTGTTGTGACCAAGCATTCTTCCATGGCAACCTGGAACTAACACACGAGGTTTCTCCTTGAGGAGGTGTTAGTTGTATCAGGCAAAGTATTTACCTTTATATATTCACATGCTATCAAGTATAATACTTTACAAATGCTGTTGTCTCAACTATAGTCATCAACTTGTCATGTGTACCTTTGAATCTTGATTAATCAAACCTAGAGCCTTGTCTTCAAGAATGAGTGCTTTCTTTTCTTCCAAGTCTCCTCCACTCAAGATGACGAGTGCTTTCTTCAACCTGTCTATTGTACTAAGATAATAAGCTAACTGACAAAAGGTTAGGTTAGAGGATAAGCTCTATGAACAACTTTCAATTCTTCTAATAATTTGATCATAGCTTCAACATGCAACACTGATTGAGATAATGTCATGACAAATAGATGTATATTAGAATAATCACACCTGGGTTGCATCATTCCTCTTGAATGTGTTTGATCTTGAGATCATTCTGGATCTATAGCAAGAGAGATCCTTCTCACATAAAATATTCTTGAGTTTAACCATTAAACATATGTAAGTACATACCTCGATAGCATTTGCAGGTAGTGTCAGGTAGCGGCGGTGTCATTACACTTTGACTCTTGAAAATTTCAATGGTGAGTACAACTGGTACTACGACTGATAATTCAACTAATAATGCAACTGTAATTGATATTGCAACTGCAATTGCAACTTAGGGTTTTATGAAACCTAATTTTTCAAACTTCAATTTTGAGAATTCTAATCCATAGGATGAATCTCGTTGGTAGAGTTAGCTAGTGCTATCGAAATTTTGAAAATCCAACTTTACCCCCTCAAAATTGATCTCGGTTATGAATTTGGTGCCGGTTTTCACGGGTACTTCTGGCCTTTCACGGTTTTTGGGTTGGTGAGGCGCTGATTATTTGGTGGTTTTCAGTAGCACTTTGTGAAACTAGGTTTCGCACTTCCAGGAGATCTATGCTGAAAGATTATTGCTCTAAGAGATGCGAAAAGCGATCCTTGAGGAGAGCAACTTTCTATGTGGTTTAGGATGAAAAGATTCACTTGCAACCCTAATTTTGCGAATGCTGCCGACGTTTTTCTCTTGCAAAATATGCTTCCTTGAAGTTGGCTCTGATACCATGTTATCAAACATGCCATTATTATGGTTCTTTTCATTCCAATAGATAAGAGCATCATAAGAACAAGATCGAAATACACATTCACAAGAGAAAAAAAAAAAAAAAAAAAAAAAAAAAAAAAAAAAAAAAAACTTCCTTATCATAAATTGCCAATACAATGTTCAAAGAATATAACTCAAACCAACCCTGAGAAAGTCCTCTCCAATGCTCGCATACTCTTCTTCCTCTCTCCTTTGTCGGATCAGAACTTGTCTCCACAAGACAGAGTCGAGGTTGTTGTTCAATGGAGCACTAGCCTCCTTTATTTATACAAAGTTCTAGCATGTGTGAAATACTCCTTCGAGTCCGACTTCTAACAATAAGATTGGGTTAACCCAACATTATATTCACAGGTCTTCTTGTGTAAGCATTTGGGCGACTTCTTATTCTACCTATTATAATTGTCTATTGACCAATCCATAGCGGGGATTTGGTCCTAATACAATGCCAGACATGATTAGTAATCCACAATGGAGGTTAATCCTATGAATAAAATAACAATAATAATAAAGAATACCCTTAGCGGGTTACATTATTTCAACATTGACAATAGAGCATTCAATACTTTTATTTGTTCTTCCTTTGGAGTATAGTGCAATTTCAGAATGTGAACCGACTTCCACTTCACCTTCCTTCAACCTCTTTCTTACGCTAAGAGTTTTGAAATCATGTCTTCCAGAGTTCGATAGGGCATTTGAGTTAAAGTAAAATAGCATTGTCATATTTTTTTAGACAAGCTTCCTTCAACAAGATCGCTTTTGCATCATCTTCATCAACTTTAGAGTCGGAGTCAATGTCTGCCAATTGTGCTAACAAAGATTTTAGATCATTTATGTGAGAAGGCAATGATACTTCATCATGCATTTTTTAATTTGAAGTTGTATTTTTACTTCCAAGTATGAAAGTTAAAACAATTAAAATTTTCCAATGTAATATTCTCCATATTAACAAAAAAATTTAAGCAAGAAATGAATACCTCTGCACAATGATCAATTCACCTCAATTGCCCAATGTTTCCCTCCCAATATGCAACAATCATCTCTTCAAGTAATAAACAGATCATGGAAATAAAATAGTGGCTCAGCAATAAACATATTACAGTGGCTTAGCAATAAAACAACGACTCAACAATAAAGATTACAGTGGCAACAATAAAACAAGCGACTCACTTTTCTTGGCTGACTTCTATCTCAGCAACTGGTTAGGTCAACTCTTCTCTCTTCGGTCTGCAACAGTGTCTGCAATATTAGAATTTGGCTCTTCTCAGTAATGATTGAATTCAATCTCTTCCACAATGAACGTCTCCACGACTAATGCTATGGGAAACAATATCACCTCTCATATTTTCTGATACCATATCAATATTGGAAGAATTAACTCACAGAACACAAAACAACTTGTATTATTACACATAATGCACACAAATTACATACATATATATAGCTAGACTCAGATACAACTAATTCCAATCTTAGAGGGAAGTTGAGAGAATCTCTATAACTTCATCAACAAACCAAAACCAAACTAAGTAAGCATAATCCTAACAGTGATTTCTTTGAGTTGAACCACTCACCATAGGGAAATTCCCTGGAGGGAGGATGGGCGACCTTTAAGGTGTAGAGAAACAGTAAGGAACAGGGGAATGGTTGTGAGAAATTGCAGTTTTTTATTGTGAAAATCTAATGGGTAGAGGAATGCATTCGGGTTGAAACTATATTCCTTCTAATTCCCTTGTGTGCAAATTGTGTAAAGCATTTTGAAGATGATGGAGAAGAGAAATCAATGACTTTAGAGGAAAACACTCATAATGAAAATGTTGATGAAGATAACTTGTTGGGAAGAAATTATTGACTATCTAATTCATTGACTGTAGCATCACTATTGCTCACCTACAAACCATCTTTCTCATTAAAGGATTATGAAATCCACCTCAATGTCAATTTCGAATTTGGATCACAACTGCAATCATTCTTGTGTCTATGATTTGACTAGTGAAGTGTTATCTTAGGGCTTAGAGAAATGAAGGATGAAACGGGCTTGCTTTATTGCTTCGATTTTAAACTGCCCAACATCCTTCTCGGGACGTGGAGTAATGGAGGAAGCTTGAAAATCTTGATGGCTTCACCTCCACGAATGTGATTCCTATCTTGGTGGCCCAAAGAACAAATTGTTGAGATTAAATTAAGTTGTGGTGAGCCCTACTGTGTTCTTGGAGCTTGGGAGAATGAAGGGTTTCCCCCTTCATTTTATTCCCATTTGTTATTTGTTCTTTGACTTTTCAATGTGATCTTTTTCATTTTTATTCTTTCCAATATATGATATTTTAATCTTATTTTTTAGTTTTCATTACTTTGTTTGTTATTCCACTTTTCACTTCCTTTAGTGTGTTTTTTTCATTTTACAATATAGTTTAAGTTTTTTTAAAAGAAATTTTAAAAATGGATAGCTCATTTAAATTTGGTCACTTTAGTTTGCAACTTTCTAAGACACATTTTGGCCTTCCTTGGAGGAGAAAATGAACGAATGATTCTTTTAAAGCTTATGACCCTTTGTTGATGATCATTCAAAGTCATAAATTTTGGATCTATAGCTAGACATAGAAAGGAAAATCAATGAAGGATGCTTTGGAAAGAAGGCCAACAAAGACCTTAGAAATAAGACTAATGAAGGACTTGGAAGTAAAAACAACATAGGTGTTAGGGATGATATGGTTATGAGATACGGGTATGGGATTATAGGTGTTAAGGAAGACATGGTTAGGGGCTAATGTATTTGTGGGGTTGGTAAGTTAGGGGTTAGGGCTTATAGGGCTTGGGGGTTATGCAACAATTAAGGTTATGAGGTAGTGAGTTAATGGTTAAGGACCAATGGGTGAGGGGTTAGGGATCAGTGTGGTAAAGATTAGAGGATAGAGAGATAAGGAAATTCACTATATTTTTGGATTGACATTATGCTTAGTAATATTCTCTAAAGGCCTCTATAAGGTTACTATATAAATAGAAGGTTCATTTCCATCAATTTCATATACACCAAGACACATAAATATATACATTGAGTGCATTCTGAGAGAGAGAGAGAGAGAAGGATTTGTAAATGACATCATGCATCTCAAGTGGATATTATTGATGATGGAACCATATACATAATAGGCAATGTACAAATAGACACAAGAATGTCTATATAAACATTAATCTAGTTGCAATTTAATATCTACCTACACATTTTTTAAAAGAAGCTAATTAATTGTCATTTTTTAATATTCAAGACCGAATACTTAAAAGAGATAAAAGAGGAGCTAAGAAACATTAAAGAAATAAAAATGGGCTATTCATTTGACACCTTTTTTAATTAGTTCAAAATTTTCTATATGATATTAAGGTTTTCACTAAAAGAAATTTCACCTTTACACTTCTAAAGAGCTATAGTGTTACAGTGCAATAAATTTGTAATGACAATAATTCGAAAAGAGAAAGGTGAAAAAGAAAGTAGAAGGTGTTTGACACAATCTCCATTAACATATAATTTCAGGGCAAGGAATTAAACATTTTAATGCAATTCCTTTCAATAAGAAGGTTAGAACATGTAGATAGTGTGAGTTGTAGGAGATTTAGAGGAAGATTGTTTCAAAATGTTTAAATATAGATAATAAAAAAAACACAACGATACTAAAAACTAACATTTACTTGATTTATTCACATGTGTAAAGAATATCGATTTAATAAGACACAAAGATGCAATCCATATAACATGAATACATATCCATATTCCATTGTTTGATTAATCACTTTTTTTCCTAGTAATTGTAGGGCTTTTATTTATGCTAGTGATATTTTATCTATTTTTTTTTTATAAAATATTTATCTCCATTAATTTAATTATTCACTGGTATATTTTCTGTGTTTTTTGGTAGAGAGCATGTGAGAGGTCACTATCGCCAAAATCCAAAGCGACAATTGAGATGTACAATGGCAAGTTTTATGTTCATGGACAAGGACATTGAAGCCAATGAGGACAAGGATGTGGGTGTGGTATTGAAGCACATGGTCATGCCCCTAGAAATGACATACCCTCATTAAGATCAAGATTCTATATTGTTGATTAATATTTTCTTAGAGAACGAGGAGGTGGCAAGCAATCCTTGTACCAGAGTGATAGAAATCATTGAAAATATGAATTGAAGTGGATATAATAAACCATACAAACCATATAAGATGAGTATGATGATTATTTGGTTCTTTCAAATGGCTTGAAAAGTTCTTAAAAGAATACATTAAGTTAACTTGTATGTATCATGTAGCATGACAACCCTCTGATCCACTTTTGAAGGTTTTGGAAATTTTTTATTTTTGAGAATGTGTGTGATAAGATCATTTGATATTATAAGAATACATTTGGGTCTTTATATATTGACTAATGTGACTGTGTGATCAAAATGTACACAATGATATGGTCTACATCTGTTTCATATCGTGGTCCTTGCTATACTTATGGTGAATGGATTAGTATACATACACATAAGTTTAGAATGCCAAGAGAGAAGCTGGAAAAAGTGATTTCATACATAAAAATGATCATCCATACACTAATAAGAACATTATTGGATTTGTAACAGTACTCGCAGAGTCAGACAGAGGTATCCAAATTACCAGTTTGTTGAGTTCATTAATGATGAGGAAGAAATCTGTCAAAGATCCTCAATAGATACATTATGGTTGAGGCCATAAGGGGCATAAAGGTTGATGATAGTTATTAATTGACTAGTTTTTAAAAATGCATGCTCTTGCTTTAAAAAGAAGATTTTAGGCATCTTAATTGTACTAGGCATTTTTAAATTGTGGTAGACAAAAATACAATTGTTGCTCTCCATAGTCGTTGAATGTTTTATGGTAATCAAGAGGTTATTTAAATGTTCATTTCATTTCTATTGATTATTATGTCCTCGCATAGGACTCATGATGGACAAGAGAACCATATAAATGTGATGCTAAAAGTTGAACACCCATCCCAAGCTTATGCAAATGAGATATAGGCTATAAAAATTGTTCATGATACACTTAATTGCAGGCAAGACTAATTATCCCACTCCCATGACATAATAGACAATAGATTAAGGCATGAGTTGCTATAGATGCATTTAATTGACAACCCTTACTCTGGCTAGTAGGATAGCATTGATTTGTACCATTGTTTCGACAAACTTTCTAATGAAGAGACCTTGTACTAGCAAGTAGGCTAACAAAATTGACTAGCTTACTACCATAGACTACCCTTCCATTGGGGTAGAGTTGTTAGAACACCCCCATGCTAAGCAAGTAGGCTAACCGTTTTTTTTGTTAATATTGATTATTAGAGTGAGCTTACATTTTTCTTTGAAGTCCTTCCCAACACATAGCCTCAACCAAACAGTGGCATTCAAGTAAGAATGCTTATCACTAGGTGGTGAATTCTCTAATGACAACCATGTCCTGATGATTCGAATTTTATGAAGGCAAATATTAGTGTATGGAAAAAATTTATGTATAGATTTCTATGAGTTTACATATTATGGGTAAACTAACATGGTGGTTGAACAACGAGTTTTCCTAAAAGCTAGCCTAAGTGAAAGTTTGAGATACAAATTTTGCCCTAGTCCCAAGGCAATGAAATTGAGCACATGAGAGAAACTTCACTACTAAAGGCATTGTCTTAGTTAACCAATAAAAGGTTTTCCTTCCACTTTATCCATTTCAATATATCAAAGTTTTCATGTGGTCATGAAGTGAAAAGAGTATAAAAGGGATTGCAATTTTTACCAAGCTTTAAACAAAAAAATGGCAGGTCGTCAATTGACTTCAATAATATAATTAACATTGTCAAAGGCATTAGGCATTTATGATACATATTAGATCCATAGGCTTTATGGATTTCTATCCATCTTGGGTCTCGCTATTAGTCTAACTTTTTCAACAATGCATGGAAGAAGAAGTTGACAAAGTTGTCATTTACAATTTCCTAACAATTTTCATATCGTAATAATTATGATGTTGATTCTTCCATCCAATATATATTTTGTAATAAAATAATTCAAAGAATTTGATAAGAATGTAAAGGAATGTAAAGGAATGGGACTAACCAACAACCTTGGTAAATTGATCTAAAGAGTCCATAACACTTTGATAAGCAACCATTGATAGTGATGAAAACAAAGAAGCTTCATAGAAGGGCCTTCACTACATTCATAAAGTAAAATCTAAGGAACAGGGTTCATAAAGGTCAAATATATAAGGCCATACGACCTTGTCATAGGCTTTATTAAAGTCAATTTTGATGAAAATGATGTCTTGCTTAATTATTTATGGCACTTGCCAAAGTTAAGTTTAATTAAAATAAGTTCCTTACTTACCTACGGATTGACCTTATGGCTTTGGAACCATTCTTGGCCTTCATAAACTACAAGTGCATTATAACCACATATTCCTGCAAAAAAAATAATTACTTTGGTCTCATGATTTGGAGTGAAACATGCTAGCTGATCAGTGTTAAAGCTTTCTTTCTACCCCTCCCTAGTGATAGGCAGTGGAATTATCCAAAATATCAAAAATATGAAAACTTCATACAATCTAACTCCAAAGCAATATGGACAATAGGTTTCTTACTAAAAATTGATTTTGGATTTCAATTTTATGCATTCACCCCCATAAAACCTTAATCCTTGGTGTTAAATTAGGGTTAAATGTTATGTTAATATTTCATCTTTTAAGGTTCCATCCATGCTAGAGTAATCATGATTGATAATGAAGAATATTCAATATAAATTGGATAAACAATCCAGAAGAAAATTCATATGGGAAAAAATAAATTTGTAATATGATTAAATTGGTGATTTGTACAATGGCGTGTGATGTTTTATATAACCACTAAATGGTCATAGTCATAGCTCATGAAATTTGATTTATTATCATTATTATTATGTTATGTAGTTTATGTACATTACATGTCCCTCCCCTTAAAAGATGTTTTACCATCTTCATACTAAATTCTAATTTTTTAGTTTGATGAGTTACTCTTGATGTTGTTCTGCTTGACTAGTGTAAGACCTTTGATTTTTTAAACAATTTTGTTGAATTGTAAAAAGGATCAATCAAAGTTATATTTAGTATTTTCAAAGTTGTATGGTAAGAGATTTGGTAAGGACTTCTTCAATTGTGATTCTCAATATGCCCTAAAAATAAGTCAAATAAGAGTCTTAACATTTAAAGATGTTGCTAAGTTTTGTTTTGAGTAATTTTTGTGAATACAGTGACAACAATAAGGTCCAATGGTTGCACTTCCTTCAATTATAATATCTGAAATTGATGCTCTAGTGTTTGTTGGTGCATCAATACCCCTATTTTAAGATACAATTTTGTCATTGACAATAGATTGATTTTCAATTATAACTAATATGTAGATGTTACCTTGTCGATCTATAGCATATTGACATTTTCAATTATAGATAGAATTCATCAATGGTGAAGCTAAATTTTACAACTCCAATTGATTTTATGAGGGTTTCCCTCTCCATAGTGTGTATCTTAACAATTGAAACTTTTATTGATACAACGAAGATGACTGATGTTTCTTTGTTAAGGTTTGAATTTGATTCCTTAGACAATATTTTTTTTACTTTCATTTGATAAACTTTGCAACATTTTGCTAAAATCATACTATGTTCTTATTCCTTCTCAAATTCTTGAACCTTTTGATAATTTTGTATTGTTCCTTTTTAGTAAGAGAACAACTCTCAATTCATAATTTAAATTGTTCAATGATGTGCTTAAGAGATTACAATATAAATTCCATTATTCATTTCTTCAATTGCAGATATTTGTCCTCAAAATAGTGCAACATAGTTAGAACTAAGACTTATTTTACCATAACTTTACTTGACAACTTTGAAATTAAGTGGGTGCACGAAGTGTGAGGCCCCATGAGATATATTGATATGCTTATATGAGACAAGGTTGAGGTTTTAAACGCCTTGGTTTCAATTTGACAATTTTCTTAGACATAGTTGTAATTCCACTTCAACGTTTTCTCTTGCGTTGGGACTTGGGGAGATATACATTTAAATCACAACGTAACCTTTTATAATATTTTAATAAGCTAGAACCTTGATTATAGTTGATAAACTTAACTCGTCCAAATGCTCATTATATAATCTAATTTTAAGGTCATGTGGCTTTGAGACACCAAATTATATATATATATATATATATATATATATATATATATATATATATATATATATATATAAAACTATTTTAATTTAAGACACGTATTTTGTTATATTGTTCTTCACAAGTTTTATCTGATGGTTTCTCATTTGCCCCTTTGATACTCATGCCTTGTGTAAAGATTCTAATAGATGCTTATTGTTATCCCCCACTTTTAGAGAGGGACAGCTTGGGAGATCATGTCTCAGGAGCTGGGGTCCCTAGACATGTGGAGTGCAGAGCGAGGATCGACTGAGAGCATAGCCACGGGGGCCCTTATTTTTCTCCCATCATCTTTTTCCTTGACAACTTAATAACGGTATCCATCATGTCGGCTTGGTCTTGTATGGGAAGAGGTTCTTGCTCCATGAGGTAATTGGTCCATGTATGTGGTATGTCACTTTGATCATTGACATAACTTTAAATATAGCATCACGGTTCCTCTTGTCTCTCTTGTTGTTTATCTTACATTTGCCCCCTTGACCATGTTTGGGGGATTGGCGAGGGGTGCCTAACAGACGCGTATCTGTAGGTTTCGGTTTTACCCTTCGGGAGTTCACGAAAACCATGCGTTAAGCTCCCGGCACCACTCTACATCTTGTTTCCCGCTCACTATCCCATACACTTTTCTGGGCATTGGGTTGACCAATTTTTGAATTTTGCACTGCTTACCTCGTGGGAAGAAGGGCTAAAGGCCTAGAAGGTAAAAAGCAAGCTGGTAAAGATAAAAAACACAAAATGAACGCCCGGAGTACTTGTAGGGATCAGGAAAGAAGTAAAAAGCTTCTCAACGAGAAACAAGAGGGACTTCGAAAAAATAATAAAACAAGACCCTAATCAGGAGGGATGGGGTCTCATCACGAGCCGCCTAAATGGAGTCCATGGAATTTTAGCGATGGAGCGTTTCCACCGGTGAAGTTTACCATGGAAGCCGACTCTTGGTTGTGTGGCCAAGGGAAGGGGTCTATCAGTCCGCCTTCATCTTTAGAAGTACTGGCGGGTAACATTACATGTCTATAGTCCGCATGCCAAGGCGGTGTCATCACGATTAGCTTTTGAACAAAAAACAAATAAAAAGATAAAAGAATAAAAGCAAGGAATGGGCTTGGAAAAATGCATCCATGGCAGGGACAACTGCGCCTTCTACAAAGGCACCCACACATAACATGTTACATCCTTGGCCCTTACTACACCCACACGATTGGACATCCTCTGACCACATCACCAACATGGCGGATGAAAATTGTCTGTCAGAACTTTCCTTTTTCTGTGGACATTAGCACAATAGGAAGCCTTGTCCTTTTCCCGGACTTGTATTGCAAGCTTATGTAACGTTTTTGAGCTATTGATTGATGTATTGGGATTTTTTATGCATGTGTTTAATAATATCAATGATGAAATGTGATTGACATTGCTATGAACCATGTGATGAGCCCATGGAGGGCATGCATGCTGATGATGTCGCGAGAACATACAGCGGATGGGTACCATTTGGACCGATACATGGGGAGATGATTCGGACCTCCATGGGGCTGAGCCCATCATATGGTTGTTGGTATGGTAGAGGCAGGACAGAGTTTTGACTAGCCCTTGCATGGAGAAGTAGAAGGACGCCCTCATCGGGACACTTTGGTAGAGATTGACTTAGGGGGATTGGCCCTTTTTTCAATGGAATGTTGGCCTTGGAATGCCTAGGATGTCACCATCTTGATCATGATGTCATCCAGCATTGTGGATGTTTTGGAGAGGCCCAAGGAGGGCTATTGTTTTGCTCTAGGATGCCCGATTTTCCCTAGAAGGGCTAAAGTCTCCTTTAGAGGGGCTTCTTATCTCTTATAGCTCAATTAGGGTTTAATTTGGCAACCAATGTAAAACAATATGATTTTGATAATTTGGCCTTGCAATAGGCCTTTTACCTAACCTAAAATGTAAAATTAGGTCCAAGTTTTGTATAAATGAGGGATTTAAACTCTCATTTATCTCCCCAACTCCACTCCTCATTAGTTAGATTACGAAATTTGTACCCCATCTTAGGTATTTGTTAAAGGGCACTTGTTGAAGGCTTTTTTGGCATATTTTGGCAATTCTCTTGAAGGAAGGTGTTAACTTAGGGTTTATCTTGACTGTGGTGACCTTATGTGTTTTATGAAACTTTCTTGAATGAATGGACAGCAGTCTTTATTCTTGCATATGTTTTATAATTTGTTGATTAAAGAAACACTAGGTGACAAAGCACCTGAAGTGATACTTCTCGTAATTCCTAATAAGAAATTTTTGACCATTGAGAAGGCAGAAAGAGGAACTACAATTACAGCTACACTCCTTTCTCTCTTCTCCTTTGCTGGCAGGTACCTATTTACGAGTTCAAGGAGAAGATGTCCTGAACCTAGGTTATCTTCCCCACTTTCGTTGTTTCCTTCTAGGGTTTGATGATAGACGCTTGTTGTGGCAACACTCTCCCTCATTTGACTCTCTTGTCTTGACTTTTCTTTCATTGAGCTAGTTGTTTGACATCTAAGGAAGGAGGGGCCCTAGCCAGCAGCAACAGAGTGAGAGCCTCTCCCCTAGGGTTTTGTCTCTGATGCCTTGCCATAACAACACTTCAGTGCTCTTCCCTCTAGTCCTTAGTTTTACTCCTTCAACCCTTGTGTCTTCCTTTAAATTGACTCCATTTTACCCTAGAGACCTTGCGATCACCAAGACCTCTAGCGTTAAGTGGAACAACCTGAAACTCTCAAAACTTGAATTTCAAACCTAACTACACTAACCCTAAGCTCAAAGCCCGACTTACAACCCTGGATTCTTTGACGTCATCCTTGTTTATTACATCTTTTGTAGCAATGTTTTCATTTTATATGAGCAATTGAATGGTAGTTAAAGGCATTAATTAGGTTAAGTATTGATTTGTTGCATTAAAGATGCCATATCGTTCTACATTTATTGGTGAAGTGACATTATCTT
The DNA here is from genome assembly GCA_010110895.2 of Picea sitchensis. Taxonomy (NCBI): domain Eukaryota; kingdom Viridiplantae; phylum Streptophyta; class Pinopsida; order Pinales; family Pinaceae; genus Picea; species Picea sitchensis. Next base: position 12,965 of record SNQJ01S0172559.1, read on the forward strand.
TCAGTGCTGTTTTGTAAACATTGACTTTGTCAGCATTTACTTTCAAATTGCTTATAGTGAATCTCGGTCTTTGCGAATATTTGGCGGAAATTGCCAACTAGAGCACCTCGCCGGGTTTATTGTGCTTTGTTCTCGGTGAGGATTTCACCGCGTTCTGCTTCGGGTTATCCTTTTATTATATAAGCCAAACCTTCTCACATTTGGTGGTGATTTGTGAGAAACCTATCTTTGTCCTACAATCCTTTGCCTCCTCAAACCCCAGGCTACCGGGGACATATCCCCTGGGCCATACCTCCCTAAAGAGAAAGAACCATCCCACATTGGTGACATTGGGTGGGATAAGTTTCCGTGCATGAGTTTGGCCCTCTATCTTCTAGCCTTTTCTCCTAGCCACAAACAGTGAGATAACATTTTTCGCCATTACTTAGAACAGTCAATTCTCCTCAAACAACAAATATTTTGGTAAAGCCTTGCCTCAAAGCCTTATCTTACCGTTGCTTTCCCTTTTTGATAGTTTACCGTAAAACTGTCATGACCTCTAAACCAAAAGGGTTCAATAATCCTCCTTTGTGCTGAGGAAGGAATACGCGAATTCTCCTATTGTCAAATCACTCTTAAAGGGCCCTCTTTAAGAATCGTAATCTACCAGCTCCGGATACATGCAACAAACACAACCAATAATGGGAGGCGGTGGTCATCAACTCTTTTCAGCCTTAAACGCCGATACGCTTCTGGGCTACCCTAGGCAAATGCCACCTAAATTTGAGAAATTGGTTGCCTAAATTCGTGGATGCCCGATCACCGATTGGTGTCGAAGAGCACACGCGGCACGAAGCTTTTGGGCGTTTTTTTTCAACTTCATCCCATTGGTGATGCTAAAGAGTCGGTCATGAAGTTGTTCTTAGCTACTCTTGCTGTTACCTCAAAGGCGTTGGTACGGAAGCCTTACCTCTCCGATGCTGGAAACATTAAAACCATGGGCGGGGCAGAAGGGGCCTTTCTCAAGAGGTGGAGTTTCAAAGAAGACCCTAATATGCTCTTCACCCGACTGAATAACCTTGCAAATATGAAAATGCGTGAGTCCATTCGGGAGTTCATACTAGATTTGAGACTTTCTTGCCGAAGGGATCCCCACATGCCATCATCAGAAAGATGATTACCTAGATCCGCGTTTACCTCTTTAGTGGCCAACTAGGGTATATTCTCATAGATAAAAACCCCCAATCCATTTTAGGAAGCCCAAGAGCTTTACTAAAATAGAGAAACCTCCTTTCATTCAAGATTGATCCCTTTGCTAACATTAGGGGGGAGAATAGACACCAAATAGTTTACAACGTTGAGGCTACTTCAAATCTATGTGTAATACCGGTGTCGCCAAGGCTGCCGAGAAGCCTCATGGATGGTATCATAAAAATCAAGAGCAAATGATGGTTAGGATTGTCAACTTGGAAGAGATCTTTCGATTTCGCAAAGCACCCGGGGTTGGGTACAATTGCAATTCGGAAGGGAGCCAATTTTATAAATGAAAAATGAGCAAAGAAGTTCCAAACACCTGGCTATAAGCGTTGTTGATGAAAATCGCGGGTGCTACAAATTTTGGTGAAGCACATTGATAGCATGAGTGTCCTTATAGTAATGACCATCAACAAGTCAACAACATGGACCATTTCATGGAGTTTCCCTCAAATAAATATCGATCACCAGAACATGAGGCCCAGGTAAAGAAGCAGCAGTTGACGGGATACTGGTAATCGTAACCCTGAACGACCAAGAATTCTGAGGAAGCTAAAGAAACCAAGATTTCGGGTGTGAAGAAGAAGTTGAGCGACCCTAAAACGTGGCAGAAGCCCCACCCTTGGAAATGTTTCTTCCCAAGACATCCAAGGCGGGGAAGGTTGACCTAAACTTTGACTTTGGAGGGCATTATAAAAAGTGTATAAAGCGTTTCCCCTCCAGGAGAAATAGCCATTAAAGATCTCGTCTATCAAAGAGCGCTTTTGACTCTTTATTTTCGGGATCAAATGAACCCATGGACCCTATTATGTTTATAGCCGATGTTTTAGGGGTCAAATAGGTGAAACTCCCTCCTTCTTCCATGACTTTAATGATGAACAACAAAAGCCTCAACAATTACATGCTAGACACAGGGACAGGGGCACCAACATGTTGTCACTTAAAGTCATGCAACAAATGGGTTTGAAGGTCCATGGCCTTACATGAATGTATGTGGTTTAGAATCTAAAGCCATACCACACATGGGGTGATTGAGAAAGTCCAAGTTTACCTTAAGGAATTGCAAAGAAAGTAGTCCACGACATGGTGGTGGTTGGTCCCTAGATGTGTAGAATGTTTGTCTGAGGAGGCTAAAATGTTGAACGCTCCTCGAGATGGACTTCATGCTTTTGAAATTGCCTTTAAAAATGGAACAATAGGCCATCTCTTAAATGTGCCAATAACCGAAGACCATGTACAAGATATTACTCACCAATCAACAATAACAAAGCACAAGGCGAGATGATACAAACTCTTCAAAGTATTCTCCAGAAGATATTACTCACCCCGTCAAATGGCCCGAAGAAGAATACGACAACTCTAGATGAATTCAAGGCGAGATTATGGACGTTGAAGATATTAAAGTTGAAGATGACATACAAATCCACCCATCCAGTAGAGTGTTCTGACGAGAATCCCTCTGATCCTCCCTCGGCCCTGCAATACACCCGAGTGGTCCAAAGGGGCGACCAAATACAAAATGAAGAGTACAAGAAGGGAGACATGGTATGGATGTGGGATATCCAAAAAGGAGAGCCAACTAATGTAAAAGGAAGCGCACAATCATGGCTCAGACCCTTCAAAGTTGGAGATGGAATGGGTTAGCTGACTCATATTACTTGTCACGTTGGAGGGAAGAAGACATCCATTACCGATCAACGGGCACCTCCACAAACCCCACCAAGGTGAGGGAACCTAACTTCACAAGTAAGTACAGGTAAGTAAGCATTTTGCACTCGTGTATTATATCATTTGCATTGCATGTTAGTTTATTTTTGCATTCACATATTGATTGTTTTTAGTATATATATATATGTGTGTGTGTGTGTGTGTGTTGGGGTGGCATTACAACCCCAAATTTTGTTACTAATACCTCTATCAAGATTGATCATGTCTGCAGTTTATGCCAGAGATGTTGGCAGGGGTTCTCATCATTTCGATGGTGAACACATGTGTCCCACCCTGAGTTGGGCAGGATGTTATCTCCGTTTTCATGGGATAACTAGGAGATCGCGTCTCGAGGCCCACAAGTCCTAAACGTAGATCTGAGAAATTGGGATTGACTGAGCATAGCCTGGAGGGCCATCTTTCTCCCATCATGGCCAATGTGTGATAGCGGTAACAACAGCAACATCCATCACTGTCAAATTGGTCTTGTATTAGAAGGGTTCTTGCTCCATGAGTGGTGGTCAGTTATCATGGTATGTGTCACATTTGATCATTGAAACCTTAAAATATATGCATATGATTCCTTATATCTCTAGCATTTGTTTGAATCTTACATTTTAGCATGACCGTGTTTTGGAAGAGTTGACGAGGTGCCCTCACGAGCATGCGTAGTTTTGGTTTTCAACGGGATTCCGAGAAAACCATCGTCAGAAACCCCATCACAGCACCACTCTTACATCTTGTTTCACGCTCAACTATCCCACTCCCCTTATCTAAGCATTGGGTTGACCTACTTTTCAAGGCGCACCTTACCTCATGGGAAGAAGGGGTTAAAAGGCCCAGGAGGTAAAAGAAAATTGGAAAAAACCCTAAAATGAACCTGGGAATTAGCAGCCTCAGGGGATCCACGAGAATAAAATAATACTCAACGAAGAAACAAGGAGGGACTGAAAAATAATAAAAACAAGACCCTGTCGAGGAGGGATAGGGGGTCTCATCAGGCAACCTATTAGGTCCATGGGTACACCTAGTAGTATGACATTGTCACTGTGGTTACCATGGGTAGTGACTCTTGGTTGCATGGCGAGGAAAGGGGTCTCATCACGAGCAACATATCATCTCTGAAAGTACTTACTTGTGGAGTAGCGTTGTCATTTCGGTCACCAGCCAATGATAATCCCCACGATTAACTTTTGAACAAAAGCAAAATAAAGAATAAAAGTACAAAATTATAAAAGGGCAAGAATAGGCTTGGAAAAAGTACGTATTCTGAGGGGCCGGTTAAGCCTTAATGAAGGCACCCGCGACAACAGCGTTGCAACATGGCCCTTAACCCACATGTGGACATCCCTAACCACATCATCCACCCTTGGCTTGGATAGAATTACATCTTTAGGAACTCCTTTTTTCTTTGGACACTAGCCCGATAGGAAGCTTTGTCCTTTCCCCGGACTTGTATTGCGTGAACGTGAGGTTTTGAGCTATTGATTGATGTATTAGGAGTTGCATGTGTTTATGTATTAATGATGAAATGTGATTGACATTGTTATGATATTAGGGATTTTATGCATGTGTTTAATAATATTAATGATGAAATGTGATTGACATTGTTATGATCCCTGTGACTGATGAGCCCATGGAGGGTGTAGCCTTTGATGTGCAGGACCATACATGACGAACAGGTACCATTTGGATCGGTACACATGGGGAGATGATCAGTTCGGACCTCCATGGGGTTTGAGAGCCCATCAAATGGATGTTGAGACCCCACCATGGGGCAAAGACGAGACAGAGATGGATCGGTGTCTTGCACCGGAGAAGAAGATGACGTTCCACCAGAGGCACCCCGACAGATCTTGACCTAGGGGGATTTTCCCTTTTTCAATGGAACGTTGGCCTTAGAAGGCATAGAACGTCACCCATCATAGCCATGATATCATCCAGCAGTATGGACGTTTTGGGAGGCAGACTAGGCAGTATTGGCACATGTGGCAGGTTGGAGAAGCCCAAGGAGGGCTAACGTTTTGCTCCGTGATGCCCCATTTTCCCTAGAAAGGGCTAACACCTCCTCAGAGGGGCTTCTTATCTCTTTATAGCTCAATTAGGGTTTTAATTTGACAATTTAATGTAAAACAATACGATTTTGATAATTTGGCCTTGTCAACCTTTTACCTGCCTAAAATGTAAAATTAGGTCAAGGTTTTGTATAAATGAGAGATTTTCACTCTCATTGGGTGGGATAGGTTCATGTTATGCCAGTTTGGCCCTCTATCTTCTAGCCTTTTCTCCTAGCTACAAACTGTGCGATAACACTTACAAAAGTGATGGTGAGGGTACCTCCAATTGAATCACATACAAGTTACAATTATTCCCCTTATTACACAACACTTATCACAAATAGTGATCCCTTTATATTGTTCAATTGGCATGGTTTTATTTTTTGCAACAATTCAAAAATATTACACTTTGAACCTTTTCTCACTTTACAAGTGCAGATACCAATGCTTGATAGATGGGCCAAGAATAAGATGCTTATGGGTATTATTCCATTATGTCTTGTTTTCTAAGAACACAACTCATGTTGATATATAGTTTCAAGATTGGCTTGAACTTCATTTTGGTTGAGTTGAGCAATCTAGATGCAGATGGCATTTGATTTGCAGAGGGCCTCTAATTGGATAGGAATAAGGAGGACAGGGTAGTTTAGAAGCAAGATGATGAAAATGAATGTCATTGTTACTCCCACCCATCTCACACCCTAATGCACACTGCTTGATTCAATGGATAAGAGATGTGAATCCAATATTTTGAGAGAATTACCCATGTGCCTACTCAATGAGAATGATCAAGTTGATTGTACTTAATTGATCTCATGATGCCAAGACTTAGTTCCTTCACCCGCCACGGATGTATGCAAGTTGATAGGTGCATGGCCTCTCTTTGAGTGAGAAAAAAATTAAGCCAAATGGCTCTCAATTCAATTGATCTGCTCCAATTATAATTTCTCCGTTGTATTTAGTGTTTGGTAGTGGAATACTCATTATGAGTTTTGTTTATGTTTACTAGGTATTTCTTCGATAATGTGTATAGAAAATGTGGCTACACATTGAAATCAAATTGATCTAATTACAAATCAAATACAATTATGGCCATGGTTGAAGAGCATAAAGCTCTTATACTAATGTTATGAACAACCATGTTTGGTGACTAAAGGAAAATAAGAGGCTTGTTTTTGTTGTGGCAGACAAGATTGTGATATAAATCACATGCTATAGACTTGCTTCATATGCGTAATTATTGGGCATGTTATTATTTGTCTTGATAGAAGAAGTCCTACATGGAAGGTTGTCTTCTCTTCCACTCCTTGGTTGAGCTATATCTCTCTTTAATGTTTCCTTACCCGCCACAGGAACAAATAAATATCCAATCTAAATAGAAAAACAATTAAAATCCACATTGGATAAGAAAATATTTGTAATATGATAAAATTAGTAACTCATACAATGGTATGTGACATGTTATATAATCATTTAAATTCGTAGAAATTAACTATTAATAATAACCATACCTAATCAAACACCATCTCAAGCTAAAATAAGATCAACCATAATTTTATCAAATATACTTAAAGCTTCACAACCAACATATTCTAGAACCACTTTAGCAATTTGTTTATGAATGGCATCATAATACAACCCTATATGATCATTGGCACCTTCTACAAATCATCCGTACCCACCTTATATAATATGCGACAAAGAAAATTGACTTGCATATTCATAAAAGACATGCTACCTTTCCAATTGTTTTCCCTAATGAATAAGATCTTTTTATAATATAAGAAAAAAGTTTTTTGCTAAGTAAGAAAATCACATTCTACACTAAGTCTTAACAAATATACCAAACATTTTAAAAGTATCTTCTTAGGAAGAAAATCACATTCCACAGCCTTCACAAGAATATACCAAACATTTAAAATGTATCTTCCTAGTAAGAAAATCACATTCCACACGAGGCCTTCACAAGAATATACCAAACATTTAAAAAACAGTTAAAACGTATATTCCTATCCAACTTCGATATGCTAATTCTTATGAGGACATTTGTAGAGTTCTTTCCAATGTGCCTATCTACTAACACATTAGGGAAAATCATTTTTTATAGTGATATACAATGTTCCAAGCAAGTTATGACATAGGCAGAAGAATCATAGTACAGAACATCTTAGTCAGGAAAAGATAATTGCTTAATGAGAATAAAGAAACATAATCAGAATTCTAAAAATGAAAATAAAACAAATTAAGGATCTGAACCTGAAAAAGGAAAAATAATGAAGCAAGCATAAACTGGTTTGCAAAGCGGTATCAATTATCAGAGATAAAGAAATATGATGAGCATTATCTCTAAACGCATTGCCTACATATACAAAGCCACAATATGAATGCAATCAAAGAACTTCTTAAGGATACAAAAGATCCACTAACATCATATTCAAATGAATAACCACATTATACTTTCA
>SNQJ01S0172560.1:0-20423 GCA_010110895.2 Picea sitchensis
AAGTAAAGACCTCACTTCATGATGAAAGTTTGACAAAACCACATGTTGAATTTTTGGATGTGCATGATGAAGGTGTGTGCAATGAGATTGACAAAACAACATCTTTTGATACATCATTAGAGCTATCATATGAGGCTAGTGATGCCAACACATATGATGAACATGTTGATAGAACATATGATGCAATTTTTCGATCAACCAATGTTAAGGATTCAACATCTTACCTTAGTAGTGGCCCTTATGAGGATTCGAGTATATTATCATCTGAATACAATGAAGATTTGGTGTTGGATGATTTGTCTTTGGATGCTTGGCTAACTTCTAGGGAGTTATGCATGATGGATGATGAAGAGGAAGTTGGGAAGCTTACACATGATCTTCATATGGAGTTGAGTTTGGCACATTCTTCATCATTTCATTCATCTATGGCAATCAGGACACATTAGGATGTTAGTGATACTTATGGTTTGATGGAGGAGTTTCTTGTGATGGTCGAGCATGAGGAGCATTCAGATTTGCATGGGATTGATGAGAGGTATGGCTTAGAGACTTCTGATTATACACATAGTCCGAATCTTGGATATCACGGGCCACTTCTTTTGGGGATCCCATTGATGACTCAAGTCATAACTATAGATGAGGGAGTTGAGCATATACCTTGTGGACCAACCATCATGGAGGTATATGCACCCACTTATTGTGGGAATGGATATATTGAGGATGTGGACACATCAGTATGGGATTGTGGGGCGATTCCTTCAGAGAGACTTCTTTACAGGGAATTTGAGCATACCATTGAGTTTGGATTGTCCAGGGGCGAAAATTTGATAGATGAGCTTCATCGAGCAACATATTCCTCGAAGATTGATCTTCGATTGGGATATCACCAAACTACTTTCGGGTGTCATTATGGGAACTATGAGTTCTTGGTCATGCCATTGGGGTTGACCAACATACTTGCCACCTTTCGGTCTCACATGAACCCCATCTTCACATCGCAATTACAAGGGTTTATGTTGGTGTTCTTTGATGATCTCCTCATATACAACAAGACAGGGGAGGATCATTTGAGATAGTTAGATGAGACATGTGGTATGATGGAGAGAATATTCATGCATGGGATAAAGTAATCTCTAGAGATTGATCTTTGATCACGCTATCAATAGGTCAGGGATAGGGAGCTTGGAACAATGTAGGTGTTATATGTGGACTATGTGATCAATGAGAAGGGTGTACATGTACATCAAGAGGAGATCTAGGCTATGTTAGGTTGGCTCACATGGATTTCAATTGATTGGAAGTCCCACCTTCTCGTGGAATATTCCAAGGACCGGTTTGCTTGTGAATTGATGGATGGTCTCATTTAGGATGGAAAATGCATAGTGGTGGATGACATCATCTACTACAGAGGTAGCATATCTTGGTTTTAGAGTCCACACTTAGAGAGGGGATCATGAGGGCTATGCATGATACACCCTTGGTAGGACATCTTAGGTACTTCAAGACTTACCAACAGATCAGAGAGAGGTTCTCATGGAAGGGCCTCGAGGATGATGTATTGAGAAAATAGGAGTGAGTGCATGGATTTTAGAAGAATAAGTCAAAACATACCCATCCAACAAGATTATCGCATCTTATATTCATTCCAGAACAAGAGTGGGAGAGTGTGTCAAGAGATTTCATCACAGGTCTACCAGAGGTGTATGGCATGGATTGCATTTATATCATTGATGGTCGGTGGACCAAGTTGGAACATTTATTCACGAGTCCATCAAAGTATGGGACATCACAGGAGGCATAGTTGTTTCTCACAAAGGTGTTTAGACTTCATGGGTTGCCTAAGTACATTAATAGTGATTGGGACAACACATTTCTTAGTACATTTGGGCAGGAGATGGATAGATTAGCAGGCACAAAGTTGACTCCTAGTACCTTATTTCCATCAGATGGTTGCATACAAAAAACATGAGTCAAAAACTTGGTTTATTTGGATTTCCTTGGTTATCAGTGTCGCACAAAATGAGTCAATAGGTATTGGGGATAGTGGAATTATATCTTGGCTGTGGGATCTGCGAAGTCATCTGATTTATAGATCGATTCAAATTTTGATATTGGTTGGAAGAGTTTTGACAGTGATTAGTCTGTTTCATTTTTGGAATTTCATGAGAGGAGACGGTGAGACTTATTCTATAGGGTGGAATATATTTTATTTTCTAATGCCTAGTATTGATTCCGACAGTGGATTTGTAGACTTTTACTTCACTGAGATGTCATGGTAGGATATGACTTGTGGTAGTGGGTTTATTCCTTACACAAATTTCATCTTGGGGTTTTAGGAGAAGAGGATGCAGTCTGGGAACGATAGGAAAACAATTATGATCAAAGTGGCGCAACGTCAACATGGTGGTTTCTTTCTAATATTAGCTTGGTACCCTGGGATTACATGGTTTGGAAGTAATGTTACTGATAGAGAGGGGAGAGTCGGTTCTTACTTTCAGGAGTTTTCTCATATGTTGCTTTGGGTTGGTTCCCTAGAAGATCCATTCTCTGTAGGTTTGGTCAAGTTTTTGCAGTGCATGATTGCTTTACCTATCGGTAGTATTCAGGTGGCCTCTTCTGTTAGTACCTTGCAAGAAAATGCTTTGAACATAGGGTGCTTCACATATTGCATGTTAGTATGTGATTCGGATAATTTTCGGCACAAAATGAGAGCGGAGATATAATAAAGAAATGTACAAATATATCTCGGATATCCAATATTATAACATAAATGTATTCGAGATGCAATCATAAACACAGATATACAGTAATACACAAATTTCTATTAATGAGAGAAAATGTACAAAGACTGTAAAGTACAGAGTGAAAGACTTGCTAGAATGGTGGCAACTTATCTCTGAGAAGAGATGTGATGGCTACTCGCATCCGCGAGAAGATGATTTTACAATGAGGCTCCAAAGGCCTTTTTTTATCATAAATAAAATCTAAAACGCTAACCCCGGAAGATGAAAAGCCAACAGTTTTGTGGACCTCGTTTTGGGTAGTTTGGTGTATCAACTTCTCGGGGGCGTAACTTTGACATACAATCTTCGTTTGGGGCGCAAGATAACTCGTTGGAAAGGTATCATCGAGGAGATTCATTTTGGGGGATCAATCATAGCCTTTGGCTATCATTGAGAAGCTTGATCCTGAAAAAACCTTCATTTAGGCCCTCAAAATGGCCCCAGAAGTTAAAAATTGCTAAAAATAGTAAATTACAAAAATTGCCATAAAATTGTTTTGAGCCAGTTGGAAAAGGTGGTGTCCACTGATATCCACCTAGATCAATTGCCCCTCCTTAGGAAGCAATGGTATCCATTTCATTGAGTTCCCAGGGGAGAGGGAAAAGAGTTTGTTGAATATGCATCTTGATGAGCTTCTTGCCTTGTTGGAGAAGTTGCGTTGTTTAGCTTTTTGAAGGTTGTCACTAACCTGTGGTTGGAAGGGTTGGACCTTTTTGACCAGTTTGGATACATGAGATGTCTGTGTGCAGAAGGAATCTTTGTGCTTTGATGCAGTCTTGTCGACCTGCTTATGTTGGGTAGAAGGTGCTTGGGCCAAGACTGTAATGGTTGCAGTATCATTATGTTCACCTTTTGAACAGATTCTGAAGAAGCTAAATTTTGTAGTATGAGATACTACCTTGCAGCACTATTTAGGTGGGACAGTAGTTGGAACCACCTCTGATATCCTGTAGAGATGACCCCCCAGAGTAATAATGACACTACGGGGTCGAGACTCATAAATAACATGGCGCATCCACATATATGGTTGGCCCAAGAGAACATCACAGACATCCAGTGGGGCAACATCACATAATACCTCATCCTTGAAGGCCTAGATGTCATATGACAATCGACATTGTTGGATGAGACGAAGATCTCTTCCTTGGCGAAGTCACCTGATGTTGTATGGATGTGGGTGTGGTTCTGTCGACAATCCCAATTGTTTGATGACCTGTGCTGAGATGAGGTTGTTCTGGATTCCGCTATCAACAATAAAATGCAGCAGGGTCCCCTTCAACCACATCTGCGAATGAAAAAGGTGCTCCCCCTCTTCAATATATGTTGGTTCTTCTGGTTGAATTGTTGCGGCCACGACAATAGCAGTGGGGTCTGCGTCAATGATCTGTCTTATGTCAGTGTTTTCTGAATCAGATTTTGAATTAGGGTTCGTCTCCTTGTCTTTGTTTTCGGCCACCAATGACTATTTTGGGAAACATTCATCGATGTTGTGCCAGGGGAGTTTTTGGAAATCGCACCATTTTTCGGTGTCCTTCTTCGTCTTCCCATGACCCTTCTTTTCCTATGGCTTGGATTGGTTTTCGAGAGACTGTTTTTCTTTATCATACTTTGGTTGTTGTGGATTTGCATACCCGAACTCCCGTTTGTTTCGGTGCTTAAATTTCTGCTCAATTTTAACAACATATCGATAAGAAACATCGAGTGATGAGATGTCCAGAAAATCCATTTCAGTTTGGATGTATCTGTGTAGAGCCCCACGGTATTTCAGAACCAAATTTCGTTCAGAGTCTTTTATACCCAACTTGGTACGCAAGGTATGGAAGGTATTGGTGAACTCCAGAACTACTTGGCCCCTCTCTTGCCGCAGTGTGGTCCATCTCATATACTGCTCCTCATAGTTTCCAATAAGGTAATATTGTTCCTTTACTGTGTCCACAAAAAATCCTAAGTGAGATCGGCCCCATATATTCCAGACTCTTCTATGGAAATTTGCTCAAAGTGAGTTTCCCACCAATGTTTGACATGGGGGAGAGGTTTAAGGAGTGCGATGTTCGACAACACAGTTATTCCAACAGAGGAAAAACACCTTCAGTAACCACTCACATAACCAGATCAAAGATCAACACACCAATGTTTTCACGTGAAGTAAAACCCTCTACGAAACATCCATGTGGCCCCAAACCAAACCTTGACCACTTGTAGCGATTTATTAATGCAAGAAAAATATTGAGAGATTTTACAAGAGTTTCTCACAATCAATCATCGACAAATGACCCTCCATGCTCTTTAAATAGAGATCATGGACCAATGCAGTTAAGCCCGCGGATCAATGGTTATTAAGATCGAGGAAAGTATGAGCCGTCGGATCACTCTATGTGAGAACATATCATTGACGTTGGACTCTAACTACAAATGCATACTAATGCATATAAAAGTACACTTTTACCTAATGACATATTAGACCAGTAGATCTTAACTAACCTAAGTGTCTAAATATCCTAACATCCTCTTAAGAACAACTTGGGATAGGATTGAAGGATTTACAATAATAATGAAACAATAGGAGAAGAGGAAGGCATTAGAGCCTATATCCCCTTAATGACTTCTGAACTCTAACATAGATCCGGTTTGGAAAGCTTAAACCTATCACGAACTTTTGTGAAAATGTCTACCACTTGATATTTTGTAGGGCGAAGAGCACTTCAATAGCGAGTCATGAATAAGTTTTTCGATGAAGTGCATGTGTAGCTTCGATGTGTTTTGCTCTGTGATGTTAGGCCCCGGGGCTTTGGCGAGCTTGATGGAACTTTGATTGTCACAAAAGGCTGATTGAATCTTGTCTTTGGAATCCAAACTCTGAAGAGATAAATCAGAAACCCGCAGGCTTCTGACTTGCATTTACGGCCTTCGGTGCCACGCTACCTGAAGAAAGTGCAATAGCACATTGTTTCTTACAGGGCCCAAGTGACAGGGTCTGAACCAAGGATGAAAACATAACCTGCGGTAGACTTCCGATTATCAGGGTCGCCGACCCAATTTGATTTAGTGAAACCAACCAATAAGGGGAGTCCCCACGGTATAATGTATCCCAAACTGAGCAGTACCACGAACATAGCGAAGTATCCTTTTAGCTTCTTTCAATGGCTTTCATGGGGTGTTTGCATATATGAGACATAAGACCAACAACAAGGAAATAGGAGGTGACATTTATGAGTCAAGTATAAGAGGCTACCAACTGGTGTGATCTCTGGTGGCATCAGCAGGAGAAGTACAAGTATCAGCTTGGCTCGGTGGAAGGAGAAGGGATGGTTGTCGTCCATGTGAAAGCGACGAAGAGGTCAAACATACTTAGGGCGGGAAAGAAAAATTCCTTCATTGTTTACGCAAAACTTGGAGGCCAAGGAAATAGTGCAAAAACCTAAGTCTGTCATTTCAAGTTCTTCTTTAGCTGCTTGGTTTCACATGGTTAAAAGTTTTGAGTCACTACCGTGGGATAAGGTCATCAACATAAAGGACAAGAATGATGAGATGGATTCCTACTTACTTGGTATATACGTGGATCGGAATGGAATCTAGAGAATCCGGTGGCAATAAGCTATCATTTTGGCATACCGAGCTTTCGGGGGCCTTGAGACCATAGAGATTTCTTGAGGCGACAAACAAGGCTAGAGTCGATGCGGAAATAACCGGGAGGTTGTTCCATGTAGATTTCTTCTTTCAAATGCCCATGCAAGAAGGAAGATTTAACATCCATCGATGGACCTCCCATTTATGTGGTGACGAAGAGCAGAACAAAGGCGGATAAAGTGCCAATTTGGCTATAGAGGTAAAGGTTTCATTATAGTCAATGCCAACTTAGGAGAAAACCTTTGGCAACTAATCGAGCTTTGTGTCTTTCAATACTTCCATCGATGCATACTTAGTTGGTATACCCATTTGCATCTAACAGTTTTCCTTTTGGAAGAATTTTAAAGATCATAGTATTGTTCTTTAGTGGAAAACGATACTCCTCATTCATTGTTGTATCCCAATCTGGATGACACGAAGCTTACGCAATATGTCTCTGGATCATGAGTTTACGAAACTTGAGTAGCCCGAAGAATTTCGCTGGGCGTGAACGTGTCTGAGGCTGATCTGAAGGATCACCAACGGAAAACCACCATTTGCTTCTCGTGTTGAGCGAACCCATCTAGGAAGTGGTGGAGCTGGTGCTTGTTCAAGTTCAAAAGAATCATCTGGAGAGGGAATGTAGGTAGGCGGTGGATTTTCATCCCTCCTTTGTCATCATACGAAGAAGAATCGAGGAATAGAAAACGAGAAGAAGGCACAATTGCCAAAGATGACTCGCGGGCCGAAGAAGAAGGCACACCGCTTGAGAATTGGTACCATGAGGCCAAGAGATTTTCATCAAATTTAACATCTCTTCTAAGAATAATTTCATTACAATGTGGCTGAAGAAGTCTATAACCTTTGACATCTTCCGAATAACCAACAAATATACACTTCTCACTTTTAAGTTTGCAATGCTTTCCGTTTCTCGTCAAGAATGTGAGCCCATTCTATCTTAAATACCACAGTGACACATCAGTTTAATTTTAGTCAGCTTCTTCCGGTGTTATATTTTTTAGAGCCTTTGTAGGAGTGAGATTTACTATTTAATTTACCTGATTGATTGCTTCTTATCATAGACTTAATCCCTTAGATTGGATCTACATACAATTAACCATTTCTTTTAATGTCGGTTCTTTCTCATCCGGCAACACCATTTTGTTGTGGTGTATATCGTTAATGTGTTGCATTTGGATGCCATGTATAATGCATTAACTTGTAAAATTATTGTTCACATATTCGCTTCCATTATCTGTTCTTAACGCTGAATTTGATGTCAGTTTCTTTCTACAGGGTATGTAGGCCAAAACTTAATCCAAAGCTTCGCACGGAGTTTTAAGAAGTAAACCCAAAATGCGATGCGGAAAAGTCATCAATGAAAGTTAAAGAAATACTTTCACCAAAGAAGGAAAAAGAGAGGACCACACAAATCACTTGTGAACAAGCTGCAAGGACCAGTGCCAAGAGGCAAGTTTGTCAAAAAGCGTCGATGATGTTTCAGAGAACACAGCGACACACACACCATCTGCATGAAACAAGAGGAAGACCAATCACCGTTTGTTGATTACATAGTTGTTTAAATGATCGATAGTTTAGATATTAAACCGCTCATGCCAAAGTTTGCTCAAGTCATCGCTATGAGCAACAAAGCGATGAAAAGGCGATGACCCAAAGTTGTCAAACTTGTACAACACAGTAATATCATCGGCAATTCGATGCAAGAACATGTTTAGGATCTTTAGATCCTTGATTACAACTTAGTGTGGTGAAAAATCTATGGTTTTTACCTTCACCTGAATAGATGATTTGATATCTTGAGAAAGGTTACAAGAAAGACTTGAACCACATAATACATCATTGAAATGACCATTTTGTACCTGAATTGTTTCCAGATCGCTAACATAAAGAGATCTATCATCACCAACAATATTTCCTTGTGTTATATTCATTTAAACCGAGAAAATATGGCTTTATCCATAGCCATATGATGAAGATGTCCTGAATCAATAAGCCACTCATCAGAAGAAGAAGTAGTAGTAGAAGATTATTGAAGGAAAAACTAGAAGCGAGTGCATGTCCATGAGAAGAAGAAGAAGAGGAATCATCGCGATGTTGTGCTTCTTCAATAGCGCCTCTAAGGCTGCCATCTTCTTGAAACATCTGGACTCATCATGACCATTTTATTACAAAAGTTGCAATGTTTAGTATTCTTTTATATTTTGATCCTTTGTCACCATTGAGGAGCTGAAGCTATCTGGCGGGTTTGGGACCCCTTAGGTTGTTTGTTGTTGTAGCGAGGATGTGCTTCTTGGGAGATACTTAGGTTTATCTTTTCTATTTTGGACAACTAAGGCTTTGTTTAGGAGTACTGCGGTGTTGATCACTCAAAGTTGTAAAGCTTATCTTCCTCTCTAATCAAAAAAAGTACAAAAGGACTCAAGAGTGGGATCTCATAAGCTTTCCTAGGCCTCTTCCTTGGCATAAAGGTAGATACAAATACGAGAATATGCACTACCTAGCTTAGAAAAGAATAAGATATATACAGCGGCTCTTCCTTCATTTTATCTTACATTCTTCACATAAAAGTCTGAGTGTTTTAAGCTTAGATAGATAGTCTCCAAGGCAAGAAAAATCACTTGGACTCAAAGGAATTAGTATTTGATTTTCTAGCTGTTGTGCTTTCGAATAACATTGGAGTTTGCAAACACAGATTCAATCTTGTCCCAAGTTGCATCGAGGTCATCAATTCCTTGAAGATGGTACCCTTAGATCCGGGGAGATGGACATTCCAATTAGTCCACGTGCTTCGTCATTCCTATTATCATTTGGCTTTCTTATCATCATCGGTGGGAGTTGTTTCCTTTCCCATGGTAATCCCGTACAATTTGCTGCTAATAAATCTTCCATAATGGGATCTCCATTGGAAGTAGTTGTATTGTGGTAAGCATGTGATGCCATAGAAACCATATTAAATGTCGAGATAATGCAGATTTAAAAGCCAAAATAATGATCTGGATGGAAAGATCTAGAAAAGTTATCTTGAGTTTTAAAAACCCGGCACTGAAAGCGGACTTCCGATGTGAGAGTTATGCCCTTTAAAAAAGGCATAAGCGGTAACAAAATAACCACGTGACAGTGTAAGCTACTTTATGAAGTGACCACTTTTATAAAGAGAAGTGGGGATCACTTTTACAATGGGATATATAACAGAAAAGTTGCATGCAAAATAAATAACTCTAAAATAAAATATAAAACTACTTATAGTGATTCACTTTTATATTTGAAGTGAAATGCCTTTACAATTTTAGCATGAACTTAAAAAAAAAAGGTAATAAAAATAGAGGCTTGAACTCAAGACCTCTTACTTAATAAGACAGTTTTAACCAACTGATCCTAGCAAAACACTATTGTAATGTTCAAAGGAGAGTTGGGGTGTTGTTGTTGTTGTTGTTGTGGAAGGCGGCCTTGTAGAGCATGCTCCAAAAAAAACTCTTTTCACACAGAAAAAAATTTAAGCTCTCGATGACAACAAGGTTAAGATCTCGGTTAGCTTACCCGGGAAGATGCACCTTTTCCTATGTTTCTGATTTTATGAGATAAGCACAAGAGAAGCGAGGAAAAGAGCGTATGCAGATCTAAAAGAGTAGTATCCCGGAAAAAATACAAACCGAAATAAAATCAAAACTTTGCAAGAGGCCCAAAAATGCATATAGGACTTTATACCTCCGGTTCGGCGTAATGGTTGTATATTGGGTAAATGGAAACCTTTTTTGAGTGAAGCGAAAAGTGTTCCTGAATGAAAGCGTCACTCCGGACGCAATGAAACAATCCTTTCAGCCCAGAAATGTACAAAAATGCCAGAAAATGGAGATGAAGAACGCTTCGGCTTCACGATCTCGATCTACCTAGCGAGGCGGGTCTTCAAAAGCGGGCTCGATGCATGTTCGTTAACCAGGTATTCCAGCGGAGGACAGGCTGCAACTAAGTAACCACTCACATAACCAGATCAAAGATCAACACACCGATGTTTTTACGTGTTAAAACCCCTACGGGGTAACATTTATGGCCCCAACCAACGCGACCATTTGGAGCGGTTTATTAATGCAAAGAAAAGATTACGAGATTTTACAAGAGTTTCTCACAATCAATCATGGGCAAATGACCCTCCATGCTCTTTAAATGAGATCATGGACCAATCGAGTGTTAACCACCGGAATCAATGGCCGTTAAGATCAGGAGAATATGAACCGTGGATCACTCTATGCTTCGAGGGAACATATAAAATTGACCATTGGATTTCTAACTACAAATGCATGCCAATGCATACTAAAAGCACACTTTTACCTAACGACATATTAGACCAAGTGATCTTAACTAACTCCTAAGTGTCTAATATCCTAACATCTTGAAGGTGATCTTTTCCTGTCGAAAAAATGGTGAACAAAATTACCTTCTAACAAATTTAACCATTTGTCTAGGGCATCCACATCCTATCGACCTTCAAATACATGAATATAAAAATTAACATGTACATTGAAGGGCGAGTTAGCTTCAAAGTGGTTTTTTTTGATGAATGTCCTTGTTGTTATCGACAGATGTTGAAGGATGTGGGAAAAATTCTCTATCATTTCTTCCCTCTGTCGCTGAGAGCTTGCTCAAGAAACAAATTGATAGAATCGTCCCGGCTCCGTCGTGTTTCTTTTCTTCCTCCATGGAGAGGTTCTTGGGCACGCGAGAGTGATTGTCTTCAAGAGGGCAAGATCGAGATCAACTTTCTATACTTTCGAACCTTGTGGGGAAATGCATTAAAAAATTACAAGGAGTAGACTGCTCTGATGCCACTGATTCGAATTATTTTAGGCATGAAATAGGCGGAGATATAGTAAAGAAAATGTATAGAGATAAATCGGATATCCAATAATAAAAAATCTTATAAGATAGATGAAACGATAAACAAAGATATACAATAATGCACAATTTTCTATTAATGAAAGTGTGCAAAGACCGTAAAATATAGAGTGAAAGACTCACTAGAATGAGTGGAAGCTTATCTCTAAGAAGAGATGTGATGTTTTCGCATCCATGAGAATATGATTTTACAATGAGGCTCAAAGGCATTTTTTATCATAAAGAAAATCCAAAACCCTAACCTTGAAGATGAAAATACAACGAGTTTTGTGGACTTCGTTTTTTGGGTAGTTTGGTATCAACTTCCCGAGAGTAACTTTGCATACAATCTTTGTTTGGGGTATACGATGGCTTGTTGGAAAGATATCATAGAAGAAATTAATTTTTGGGAATCAATCGGAACGCTTTGAATATCAATGAGAATCTCAATCCTGAAAAAACTTCATTTAGGCCCTCAAAATGCTCGAGAAGTTAAAAACTGCTAAAATAGTAAGTTACCAAAATTACTTGAGAAAATTGTTTTGACCAGGTTGGAAAAGGTGGAGTGGCCATCGATATCGCTTTGGATCAATCACTCCCTCATAGGAAACAATGATCTCCGTGCGTTAGAGCGCTCGAGGGAGGGAAAAGTGTTTGTTGAATCTGAGTCTTGGTGCGCTGCTTGCCTTGTTGGAGAAGTTGTGTTGTTTAGCTTTTTTAAGGTTGTCCGCGAACTGTGGTTGGAAAGGGTTGACCTTTTTAACCCGGTCGGCTATGGTAGATGAATGCATTAATGAAGGAATCTTTAAGCTTTGCTGCATTCTTGTCGACTTGTTTACATTGGATATAAGGTTCTTGGGCCAAAGGCTGTAGTGGTTCGCGATATCCTTTGTTCTACACGAGCAGTTGTGAAGAAGCTAAATTTTTGTAGTATGAGATACTATCTTGAGGCATTGTTTAGGTGGGGTATTAGTTGGAACTACCTCCGGTATCTGTAGAGATGACCCCCTAGAGTAACAATGACACTATGGGGTCCAAGACTCATAGATAGCATGGTGCTTCCACATATATGGTATTTAAAGAAGGCTATCCTGAGACATCGGCCGGTATCATAATACCTCATCCTTGAAGAGTTAAATTTCGTATGACAATCAACACCTCTTGGTTGACATGGAATCTGGAGTCCCCGGCAAACCAACCCGATATTGTATGGTTGTGTGTGTGGTATTGTTGACAATACCAATTGTTTGACTACCTATGCTGAGATGATGTTCTTACGTATGCATTATCAGCAATAAAAATCACAGAGGTCCCCTTCACCCACATTTGTGAATGAAAAAGGCACTCTCCCCTCTCTCCGGGATCTATTGGTTCTTCTAGTTGATTTCTCACGATGCATTGACAATAACAGTGAGGTATGTGTCAATGATCTATCTTCTGCCAGTATTTTTTTGAATCAGATTTTGAATCGGGTTTTGGTTCCTTGTCTTTGATTTCAGCCACCTAACTGATTGTTTTGAAGACATTCATCGGTGTTGTGCCGGGGATTTTGTGGAAATCACCATTTTTTGGTATCCTTCTTCGTCTTCCCGACCCTTCTTTCCTATGGCTTGGACTGGTTTGAGATTGTTTGTCTTTATCATACTTTGTTTTTTGTGGATTTACAGACCGAATAAATTTGTTAAGTGCTTTAAATTCTACTTGATTTTAACAACATATCGATATAAGCAACACAAAGTGATGAGATGTCAAAAATCCATTTCGGTTGGATGTATCTATGTAGAGAAAAACAATACTTTAGCACTAGATGTCAATCAAAATATTTGATACCCAACTAATTGGTGCACAAGGTATGGAAAAAAATTTGTCAACTCTGGCTATGCCTGGTTTCTTTTCTGCTGCAGTGTGGTCCATCTCATATACTGCTCCTCATAGTTGCCAATAAATTAATATTGTTCCTTGACAGCATCTACAAAAAAACCCAAGTGGATCGGCCCCATATAGTCGAGAATATTATGTGGAAATTTGCTCTCGATAAGTTTCCCACCAATGTTGATATGGGGGAGATATTTAAGGAAGTGCGAAGTTGATCTTTTCTGTGTCGAAAAAATGGTGAACAAGAACTAACCTTCTAACAAATTTAACCATTTGTATAGAATCCGCATCTATCTAACCTTCAAAATATGGGAATATCAAGGTGCTTATACCTTGAAAGACGAGGTGTCTTCAAAGTGGTTGTTTGATGATGAATATCATGTTGCTATCGATAGGCATTAAGAAGGACATGGGAAAATTCCATCATTTTGTTCGTCCACAATATTAAGCGTGAGCTTGATCAAGCAGATTGATAAGTGTTTGCTCCATCATTTCTTTTCTTCCACCATAGAGGGTTTCTTAGGCATGAAGTGATTGTCTTCAAGAGACAAGATCGAGACACAAATTACTATACTCGGACCTCATCAAGCACATGCACTAAGAAATGACAATAAGAAACATATGTTGATACCATTGATCCAAATTATTTTTCAACCGCGAAATGAGAGTGGAGATATAATAAAATGTATAGATATCTCAGGATATCCAATATTATATGAAATGTATCATGGTGCAATCATAAACACAAATATACAGCCACACAATTTCTATTAATGAGAAAGAATGTACAAAGACTGTAAAATCTGGTGAAAAGGCTAAGTTAGAATGAGTGGCGGCTTATCTACGAAAGAAGAATGCTGTGATGGCTCGCATCAGTGAAAAGATGATTTTAAAATGAGGCTCCAAGGCATTTTTTATCATAAAGAAAATCCCAAAACCGAACCAGGAAGATGAAATCCAACAATTTTGTGGACCACTTTTTGGGTAGTTTGGTGTATCCAGACTTTCAGTAATTTTGGCACTTCGAAATCTCGTTTGGAAGCATGATAACTTTCGTTGAAGGTAATATTGAAGAGGAGGATTCATTTGGGGGCTTCAATCACTAGCCTTTGGCTATCATTGATAATCTTGATCCTGAAAAAATTCATTGGAAGCCCTCAAAATGGCCCCATAGAATAAAATTGCTAAGCTGTTTGACTAGTTGGAAAAGGAATTGGAGCGGCCCGCAGGTATCCACTGGATGTAATAAGGACCCATGGTCATTCTTGGTTTGATTTTGGATTCATCTTATTGATCGTGAGTTGTGTTGGCGGTGTTGAGAACAAACATGAGTGGAAGGAGAATTTGTATGTCCCCAACGGATGCCATATACTGCCAGACTATGGAAATACCTTTTGGGTTTATGTCAGCCTGATCAGAGGAGAAATTTGAGGTAAAAAATGAGTTCATGTGGTTTAGATGAGTTATATGATGCGTTCAGAGGCCACTTATCATAGTTTACCACCGAGATCACTCCTACATAGTATTTTGATTTTGTTTAGTTTGATAGACCAAATTGTAAGTGGGAGCATTATTGATTATTTAATGGATTTTGCTGGTTTGTCAATTAATTAAATTATTTGAGAGAGGCACCTTAGTGTAATAGCTTGCTGGAACCAGGAGGAAGAGATCCAAATGATGCGACGATGAAAAAGTGGCTTTCAATGCCTAGAAATGCTTTAAAGTCAAATCATCACTTTTGAGTAAAAGGGTTAATAAATTAATAAAGTGATTTTAATAAAGATAAAGTAAAAAGTCACTTGAGGAGAAAAAGGTGAAAAGGGTAAAAAGAATTATAAGGGTCAACAAAAAAGGTGAAAAGGAAATAAAGAAAGATGAGTTCATTCTCTCATTATGTTGATGATTATTTCAAATTTGACTTGGACAGCTCTTGGACCCTTTGGGGTTTTGGAGTAAACCCTAGTTTGGATTAGTTTCGGTGGTGAAATCCACCTGAGTAATTTGAGTTTAGGTGAAATATTCCACCTAGCCATGATTAGAATACCCATGTCTTCCATTTGATTTCACTATTGAGGAGTTAGTCTACCTTTTGTAACACCTTGGGGTTTTGAAGAATTAAATATCTTTTGAGAAAATTGTAACTATCTTGAGGGAGGCCATTTTATTTGAGTAGGGTATATTTCTCTTGGTGTGATATTTAAATTTAATGATGGTGATACCATCTTTGGGGGCCAGAGTTCCTTTTGCACTAGTCAATTTTTAGAGTGGGGGAAATTTCTTGGGGTAAAAGCCATTTACTCTTGGCAGGGTTGTATTTCCATTATCTAAGGGCCAAGTAATTTTTGTTTGGGTCAAATCTTCCCATCAAGGGGCCGAGTTGTTGGTTGTGGGTTGAGTTTACTACTGGGGTGAATTTTGTGTGTGGTTGGTTCGAGTATTCGTTGAAGAAGAGGTATAGATCACTTTGCAGGCCACGTTAACTAACTGGTGAGTCATATTTCCTTCTTGATGGGAGAATTCATATTAGGTTACTGGGTCATGTTATGTAGTATAGAGCCCAATTTTTGTGGAGGCAGTCGTTTCCTTTATGTTGGTAACTAGATCGTGGGTTTATGAGGGATTCTCAACAGGCAGTTCAACGCAAACCTTTAACTTCAAACTGCCGACAAATCATGTCATTACTTGCTGGAGTAAAGGAGATATACATAGGTCGATATACACATTGAATGGTTGTTGTTGTATGTATATCTACAAGCCAGGTCAACGATTAACTTGATCAAAACTACTAGTTATTTTCTATTGTAGTTATTGCAGATTATATGTAATAAGCAGGGGTAGATCTAATATGTCCATTGATGTTATTAATGTTGGTTGAATTATTGTTATTTATAGTCTAGTTGTTATATAATTTGCATACAATCTTGGTTCTATTTGGCACACAAATTCCCATGCAACATCCTAAATCAATCAAGAACCCAAACAACAAATAGACAACTGAACAATGACACAAGAGGGCATCAATAATGGTTTTAAGGCAGGATGTGAAGTGTTTGACAAATGAATTAAACCATAAATACACTCCAAAAAACTACAACAATGAAAAAGGAGGGTTTGTATAGTGGGATTTCAATATGTCCACCAAGTGTTTGACAAAACACATGACCTAAATCACCATAAAAACCAACAAAAGTTAAGCATCAAACTTATCAACAACCATTAAGGGAGTCTTATTTGTTGTGAGACAAGTGTTTGAAAAAAGTCGTGAGCTAGAAAACCAATAATATGTTACAATGGTATGAAAAAATTTATAGTATTACATAAATAGAAACACGAGGATATTAATGCATTCTAGAAACAAAATTGTGAAAAGAAGTTGCCATGAACAAGAGAGAAAGGAGATGTGTATAAGAATTCACCCAAAACTAAATTTTAACAAGCCTACCTAAAGGAATAGTCAATGACCACAATAACATGTTTTCAAAGACTAGGTAAAGCTATCACAAAGCTTAAGATAGTTAGGGACTAGTTTCTCCATCTACCTGAAAGAATAGTCAATGACCACAATAACATGTTTTCAAAGACTAGGTAAAGCTATCACAAAGCTTAAGATAGTTGGGGACTAGATCATAGTTTCTCCATCTGATCCCATACCAACAACTTGAACAATTGAATAGAGCCACCATATTGGGCAGAGCATTAATCCGACCTCAACCACTACATTAACGCGACCTCATCACTATTGTCCGAACTCAACAACTAAATTAACACCACCTCATCACTATCATTTTTTTTAAACCTATTTTTCTCCATTTGATGTCTACAAAGTAAAAAGTAAAGGATTTATTAATCTTATCATGTCTACCAAAGTGATGACATAACAAAATATATTATATCAAAAAGACATTAAATATTAATATATATATTTCCAAAACCTTTATAAAACTTAGGTTAAATATAGTTCAAATTCAACCTGGCGCTGGTAACACGCTTCATTGATTACTATAATAGTCCGTGTTTCCAAATCAAATTAGTAACCTATACCTCTAGAAAACTTTTGGAAAAAAAAACTACATTATTTTATACGTTCACGTACCTCTCAACTAATAGGGTTAAGTGAATGCTATATTCCCAAGGACACTAACTAACAATTGTTAAATATTCTGATAACTAAACATTTCAAAAAACAATTGTTAAACATCCTATTTGCTAAACACTTCACAATTCAAAAAACAATTGTTAAACATCCTATTTGCTAAACACTTCACAATGTTAATTTTTGGTAATGCTTCAATTTATTATAGTTTTTATATATCTACTTTGTTTAAGGTGCAAATATATAATTTTCATTATTATCAAGGGATATATATTCAACAGATTTATTTTTGGATAGATTTATTCTATGACATTTATATATGTAAGTGCAAGCTAATTGTACATTAAACATGTTCCACTATATAAAAGTTCATAGATTTATTCTATGACATTTATATATGTAAGTGCAAGCTAATTGTACATTAAACATGTTCCACTATATACAAGTTCATTATAAGTGGTATGAAAGTAGAGGTTTTGATCCTAGGACAAGTAAAAGAAAATGATAGGACTAGCAATAACAAGGGAAGAAAAGAGGATCATGAGGCTAAATAAAGAATAATAAAAATAATGCTATTGTAATTATATGTATGCTTCAATATCAAGTCAGAAAAATTATTTAACAAGATTGTTATCACCTAAAAACTGCTCAATTGCAAAATTTCCAGTAGTCTTACCAAAATATATCACTATTGGCCAAGGAGGAAGAGGACCCATCCCAAGGAGGGTCTTTGGAAAGAATGAAAGAATAACTCCATTACCAAATAGATATGGCCAAGATGACACAAACCCCTCTCTCATCCACTAATCTCTATCAACATTACTCTCAACCTCAATCTAAGGAACATATGTGGGATTCTTGAAAGTTAATTATGGCTATAAATCTACATAATTCTAACTTAGAAAATGAATCTGAGTTTGAATCAACCTCATAACACTTTGCTAATGAGTTTGATCCTAAGGACCAAATCCCTCCACCCATAGTAATAAGGAACCACTCAACATATCTTTCTATAACGCTTGTTCTTGGTCACTTAGACACATTCAAATTCTTTGATGCTATTAAGAAGAGCAAGATCATAGTCATGGTTGATCGTTGAGGAAAAATCAACACCCTAGATCAAAAACATGTTAAAAGAGTGAGCCTCCATATTGATACTCTGTAATAGATCTCAAACTCCAAGATGAGTCCCATTACTACGCTTTTCTTCTCTGATACCGATCTGGCACACACCCCAACACTAGAAAACTTGAATGTTTGCTTTGATACCAATATATCATGTACATGTTTCCCAACACTGCCCTGGTACCTTTAAAATTCACCCTTCTGGGAAATTTCAAATTTATGATACCATTCTATGAATAAAGAACATGCTACACGCACATGCAAGTAACAAGAAACATGCATGAATATAAAAGAATCATTTAATAGGCCATGAACAACAATTAACAACAACAATCATGGCATAAGTTATCGCATAGATAATTTACACAACATAATATAAATTATAGAGAAACACAGAGATAATTTATCTTTTTAAAGAAAAAATCACCAACTAGCATCATACGTCGAACATTCCACCCAACCTTAGGATTTGTTGGACATAAACTCTCCGCAACAATCCATCCCTGAGCCGAGGCTATGAATCCACAAGGATGGGTCCTAGGTCGACTCAAGTTTCTCAAACCAATCATCAATCAAACTTTCACAATTTTATCAACTACATAGAAAACCTAATTTACTATCTCTCTTCCCCTTCAGCCTACACAATCCAAAGAGATGAACTCCCTTATCTCCATGCATTTCCTTAGGTTTTTCCACCTCTTCCCAAGGCTCCAGTGTTGTTGGTTAGCAAATCTCAATGTTGGAAACTCCAAGGATTCTCATCCATGGAAAATCCTTTCACAATTGTCAACATTCTCATGCACACGAACATCGATTCCTTGTTGGAAAATACTAGTAGTTCCTGCAACCAACTATCCATGGCTCACTACCTCCCCATTTCCCATCCCCAAACCTAGAAAAAGAGTGAGAAAGAAGAATGAATGAATGACGAACAACTCCAAAATGAGTGAGTAACAATGAATGAACAACCCTCACACAACCAAGAACATGGTCTAAATAATCCAATGCATAATGTGGCCTCCCCCAAGAAGCTCACATAACCCCCCATTTCTCCACTAAAATCAAGGATGGGTAAATAAAATATGATAAAATGCTCATCCCTTTTAACCCCCTCTCTTGAGGAATCATAGCCACCTATAACTTTGTCCTTGTCCGTCCTATAACCATCAATGCATTTTATTTTATTAATATTCAAATTGATACAGTTCTAGGCTCTCCAACCTTTTCAAATTTAAAGGAACTATGACCTTCCATCAAATAAACAAAATTACATTATTAATCTGGGAACTCAAAAAAGGGGCATTACATTCCTTTCCCCCTTATTTTGGTATTGTCCTCAGTGCATCATATACAACTATAAAAAAAAAACTTCAGAAGTCTTCAAAAAGTCACAGGTACTCTAGATGCATGGAATCCTCATGCTCCCAAGTAGCATATTTAGGATCATAATAGGTCCACTGAAGATTTAACAACCTTATGGCTCAATTCCATAGCACCTTGACCTTCCTGTCCAATATGCCCACCAACTAGGCCTAAAAGTATCCTTCTGGCTCCACCTGAGTCAAATTCCAATCAAAGACATGGTTATGATCATGCACATACTTTTTTCAGAAAAGATATGTGAAATACATTATGCATGTTCATGGAAGCAGACAATGTAAGCATGTATGCAACTAGCCCTATTCTATCAAATATCTAAAATGGACCACAAAATCTGTATGATGGCTTGGTACAACTGCCCAACTTCAATGAAATTTTCTTTGGTTTCACTTTCAAAAATACATGCTCTCCCTGTAACATTCCCATCCACCCAGGCTGGGCCACGCCACACAAAACTCTCCCAATTACAACTTTGATACCACTTGGTAGCATCCCCAACTTCATGTTGGGCAAGCCCACTCAAAAACAATTGAATTTTGATACCCTTAAATTAAATCATATATTTTGCATATGAACAGAGTTAAGTGGAATAATAAAAACATATAACAACAATAATTCATACATGTAAATAACAAAGATTCCATGACATAAAAATCTCTCTCTCTCTCTCT
>SNQJ01S0172561.1:10249-20374 GCA_010110895.2 Picea sitchensis
TAAAAAAAACTTGACACGATGCCACCCTAGTCATAGAAGCCCAGAAGAAACATGTCAAGGCCCAATACGACAAACATGTCAAGCCTCGCGTTTTCTCCGAAGGAGATCTAGTTCTCCTCTACGAACAAGATCGAGATATGCTAGGAGATGAAAAATTCGAAGCCATGTGGCGAGGTCCTTATATTGTTAGATGAGTTTTGGAAAAAGGAGCTTACGAGTTAGTATATTACGATGGTATCCCTTTGAGTGAACTCAAAAATGGGTTGTACTTGAAGAAGTACTATGAATAAGATCACATGTGCATGAGTACCTGTATTTTTATTGTATCATACTTCTTGTGTGTTACTGTAGTTTTCTTTTGTCGTTATCTGGTCTCTGCCCTTATGTGACATTGTATTTGATTTCCAGATGTCGGAGTCTTCGCTACCCTACTTTGGCTTCGCTGATGGCACTAGCCGTAGTACTCAGAACCTTGCTTCCGCTGCATGGGCAATTAACGCCCCTGCAAACAAACTTGTATCTTTACGAGGTGTGTGCCTCGACCGTACGACCAACAATATTGCAGAGTATAGCGCTGTTATCTAATTGTTGATTGATGCTATCTCACTCGGTATCCATCACTTGGTTGTGTGACTCGATTCGTAGCTCGTAGTACTACAATTAAGTAATGTCTATGCTATTCGAAGTCCTACTTTGTTGCATGTGTATTTGCGAATTCGCCTCTTGGAACATTATTTTGATTATATTGAATATCAACATATTCCTAGATGTCTAAATACATTAACTGATGCATTAGATAACTATGTATTAGACAGACATTTGGGTCATTTATAAATCAATTACATCAACTTTCACACAACACAAGATCAACCGGTAGAAGCCGTATGTATATATAATGATCAAAAAGTTTTTTACAAAAAATTTATGTTTGAGGACCAAAATTTCAAAATCAGAAGCTCATAGGTTCTACAAAGAGACATCATGGATGATGTTCATGGTAACACATGACTTCCTGGGAAACCCTACGAATCATTCGGCCAATGGACTCTGACACGCCCACCGTATGATGCTGATAATGTCGTGGAACCTCTCCAAGAGGCATGTCTAGAATGTCTGCTATCAAACCCTCTAAATTTTGTTCCACTACTTCATAATCTTCAGCGTCCCATCATGGTACTGGAGCCACCTCTCCTCATCACTGAATAGGAGAAGTACCAGGTGGTCGATAAGGCCCCACATCTGTGTCATTAAAAAAGAAGTTTTGTAATTATACCTTGGACGAACATAAAAACATTTGCATATGATAGAATTCACAAAAAAAAAAAAAACATTGAAAAAGTAAAAAACGTGTACTTCTTACAAAGATCCCCGCATTGAGCACCCTCAGGCAGGGCCAAGTCTGGATCTCCTCAGAAGTCCAAACCGGCATAGGCATAATCATCGACCATCAACATCTGTGGTTGCAACCAGTCGAAGAAGGCATCATTGTATTTGATGATTGGTCCAACTACGTGTCGGGCCATGAGGTGACACCACCTCAGCATTCTTGGGTCCTCTGGAGCCGGTAAACCCCACTCAACCTACAACCTCAGCAAGGGAACCCTCTCAAGAAATAAGGACACCAACAATGACTTGTACCCAAATTGCTTCAGGTTGTGTCTCCTGCATTTGGTCAACTGCCTCTTCATGCTACGAAGCACTACGTCTGCCCAGTTAAAGAATCGAGGCTCAATACACTCTATGGCATACTAAAATTATCTCCGGAGATCCATGTGAGGAGAAGCACTCCCAACCATATGATAAATGGTGAAAAAAATAGTGCGAAGGTTCAAATCCTGCACCCCCCAAATGGCCACTTTTCCTTTGCTCCTTTCCGCCTCTGGAACATAGTACAAATGACAGTTTTCACTCATAGGCAGCCCACCACCTCTACTACCAGTCAAGCTAGCATGGTACCCACACTGTGATAGTCCTGTAAAGAAGTAAACTTCCTTGATATCCAAGGACAATGTGTGGGACCCTACGTGGAAAAATTGTTGGTCCACGTCCCACATATGCACAAGGTACTCCAACAGTCTAACTTGAGCCCTCATACCCGGGATACGAAAGAATTTTAGGAGACCACAGTCTCGCAAAGAGGAAATGGTTCCTGGGTTATTCCCTGAAATAGCATCATCTTATTCATGCTCTCTTTCACGCCATTCCAGAGCCATGCTGATAGCTAAATGCCTGCATAAGACACATAAGAAGAAGGTCAACAACTCTCTTCAACATTTGGTAACTTTTTCATTGAGCAAACTTCAAAGAATTTTTTCACTTTGCGGTTCTTGCTGGTGCCCTTTAGTCACAGTGAGAGGTTCTCATAGGTTCCTTTGGGGCCACCTACAAGAATGATGCATTCTCTCAAGTCCCGTGTGGCTAGCCTGCGAGAATGGATGAACGCAATTTTAACCCCTAAAACAAACTCAAAAACATGAATTTTACCAATGAAAATGAAAAATTGAACCATGAAAGGATAGAAGACAAGGAGCTTACCTCACTGCCAGAGACAATTCGTTGAATGGATGCTCGTACCTCCCGCAATCGAGAGCCTAAATTCAAGGGCAAAAGAGGGGGTTTGGACTAAAATATTGGCAAAGTTACAATGACTATTGTAAAAATAACTTTTACCCCCTTATATTCACTTTTACCATTTTTTATTTGTTTTTATAATTGTTTTATTTATTAAACCTAATGCCTAATACCCTTATGAGTGTGAATTTTGCAGAGGTAATGACCTCGACGTTCATACACAGGGATACAAATATTTTTTCTCTTTTTCATCGCATGTTTTGATTGTTTTTTATGGTTTTTTGCACAAAACCTTGAGCTTTGTCTTTGTCCGTTCTCACGCTCGAAAATACATGAGAACGCGATTGAGCACACTTTTATCACTTTTTCAGGCTCAACAAGGTTATACAAAAAAGGAACCCCCCTGGAGTCCTCTTTAAGCTCTTTTCAGACTCTCTAAACATGAAAAGATTGCCGAGCGACCTTTCTATTTTCACGCTCGTTAAAGTATTTGAAGAAAGCGTCTGTTGGGCAATAATTTATCTCTTTTTCGGTCTCATCAGACTATTTTATGAAAAAGGAACTGAGAGAAACTCTATAATCATGAAAAACCTTCGAGTTTTCTATCTTTGGACTCGTTAAACAAACATCGACATACCCGTAATGGGACCGAACCACTCCTTCCTAGGGTTCATTAAACATACTCCAAAGGACTCATCCGAAGGATGAGCTTACATCAACAAGCATATTTTATCCTCCTCAATCTTGCGTAAAAATAAAGAGGTACTTGACAGAAATTGTGGGGGAAAATTTGGGAAAGGGATGTGTTTTCGTATTCATATTAATTGGCAGTAAGTGTCGCTCTTGAACATGGCACCCCCTTATTCGTTATCTGAAGCCGGTTTGGGAAATCCATTTGTCTCTCATTCGATTTGCTATAAGGTCACATACTGAGTCATCTCTGAGTCAATGTTGCCAAACCATTGGTCATGTCATTCATATGTTCAAGAGAAGTTCATCTGAAACCTCTATTGAGTCGGCCATCTGTAGTTGTCCATTCTCTCTTTATCGACCTTCCCTATGTCCGGTTCAACTTACATCATACTCTGTTCCGCCTTCAAAATCTGTTACTCAGTTCATGTCATTGATGAGGGATACATCAAGGCCCTCTTGTGATGAGTTTTGTTCCATTGACTCCAGCTCATTATTCAGAAACAAGACTTATAAATTCTTTGGTACCTTGGAACTTGCATGCCTCAATGGCAGGTTTCCTCACTTTCAACAGTGGGTTTTCATCATTGACCCCTGATTGAAAGATTTCTTCGGATGTTCGACCTCAACTCATTTATTCAAATTCGGTTTATTGTACTAGTGTACCTTGGGAGTCATTAACATTAATGGTGATTTCCCTCGCACTTGTTAACGGTTTCATCAATGACCAATAATCAAGTGGTTTCTACCATGTTCGACTTCGACACATGTAATCACATGGTTAGATTCATACTTTTGGGGTAACGGGATTGAAGACCCTGGATCTTATCTCTTTGGTCCAGGTTGTGATGGAATATGTATAATTTGCCGACACATAGATCCACTTTGTATGTCTCATGGCTATGTCGTCTCAATTTGAATTTTCTTGCATGGATCCACAGTGTATTCTTGGTGGCTATGCGATATTTTGATGGCATGGATCCACGGTGTATGATTGGTGGCCATGAACTATTTTTATGATGTCATCCATCCGTGATCTGAGTATGGGAATGCCTACCTCAGAACTAGTATGATCTTCTGTAGATGCTTGGTTGTTATCAGGTTTCCGATTAGGTATGCTCTTGGTTTCCGACACACACACACAGTTTACAAAGTATTTCGGCTGTCACTGATTCTGGTCTCATACTTTGGGGGGCATTCTATTACCCATAATTTTGGTCATATTGATGGAGTATTGACGATGGTGTACTCAGGCTCCCAACAAGAACTTTCTCCTGAGAAAAGTGGCATTCATCTCCTTCCAGAAAACATATTTTTAAAGAGAGTTCGTAGGCTGCTTATAGCCTAGGGTGTGAGAATGACCCATTCTCGTAGGCCACCTTCAGCTAGGGTGTGAACTTCTTGCACTATGCTCTATACCTAGGGTGCTAATTTGTTCTCAATCTTGGAAAAAGGAAGAAGTCTTGAGGGTTCTAGAAGGGAATCTTCTAGAGAATGGGTTGGCATTCGAATGGTTATCATTTTACTGGTTTCCTGATTTGGTGGGATCATTCTCATCCATGTAACCATCTCATCCTCTCCTATATATTGATAGGATTCTCATGGAAAAGGTTAAGCAATATTAATTGGAGAATTGGTGAAGGAATTGTGTGAAGAACCCATCTTGAATAGGAGCTTGGAGACTCTAGCAAGTCTATCAAGAGGAATTGGACCTCTTTATGCAAGGATCGAGAAAGTGTGTGTGTTGGAACCAAGAGTCAACGAAAGAAATCTTGTGACATCAAGGCAATCAAGTTGTATCTTCTACTTTCGATTAATATGATATAGCGGCATGCCCTTTTCCCATAAAGTCATTCTTACTTTATTGTGTAATTCCTTGATCATACGCATAAGTTGACGATTTAATATATCTTGCTATTTTCATTTTGGTTGGTTTGTGTTGTCTTGGTCTTGACCTCACGATAACACCAGAGCGAAGCGGGAGCAACATAGACCCTAGGAAGTGATACAAAGGTATGTCACTTGTTACTCCTTACTAGCTATTTCAATGGTTGTAACTTAGGGAAAGAGTCATGTATTGTCCTATTTTGTTCTAGATCTAGGTGGATCTAGGGAGATTTGTTAGTGTCCGCACCTACCAATTAGTCCGATAACAAGGCCCCCAACATGCACCTGTGACTCATCCTGAATCACTCTGATCTGGGAAATTCTGCTTAGAAGGACTTCAGCTTGGCTCAAGCTACCTAGACTTGTTGCTTCGGAAGAGCCTCCTACTCGGTGAAATCCTGAATGTCTCTCTCAGTGACAGGTCCTTACAAGCTTTGTTACACTATGGTGACTACTTGTTCCAGCTGTGCACCTTGTCCCTCGATCTCCTCGAAAAGTGTGCAGGCTTCGTCCTATACTGGCTGGAGTCTCTGGTTCACTTCCATGAATCTAATCTGGATGGCATGGACCTGCTTCTAAAATGTACATTGTTCCTATGACCTTTTGTTACCCATGATTTTGGTAGTCATGATGATGTGTTGATGATGGTGTACTCAGGCTCTTCATAAGAACTTTCTCCTGAGAAAAGTTACTTTCATCTCTTCCCAGAAAACTCATTTTTGGAGAAGGTTCGCAGGCTGCTAATATATTTGGGTGCGAGAATGACCCATTCTCGCAGGCTGCCTTAAGCCTGGGTGTGAACTTCTCGCACTGTGTTGAATAGCTAGGGTGCGAACTCTTCCTAAAGCATGGAAAAAGATGAATTCTCGATGTTTCTAGAAGGGAATCTTCTAGAAGGATGGGTTGGCATTCGAATGGTTATCCTTGTATTGGATTCCCTGATATTGTGGGATCATTCTTATCCAAGTAACTATCTCATTCTCTCCTATATATTGAGGGAATTCTCATGGAAAAGGTTAAGCAAGATTCATTGGAGAATTGGTGAAAAGAATTGTGTGAAGAATTGTTTCAGGATTAATCTGTAAGTGCGGACACAAACTGATCTCCCTAGATCCACCCAGATCTAGAACAAAGAAGGACAGAATAATACTCTTTCCCTAGATCTAGACTATTGAATGAACTAGGAGGAAAGAATCATGAACATACCTTATGATTCGCTTCATTGGGTCTCTGTTGTTCTAGCTTCGCTCCAATGCTCTTGTGTCGTCAAGACCACAACAGTACAAACCAATCAAAGTGAAGACAACTCAATATATCCAATAGTTAATCTATACATATGATCAAGGAGTTATGTAATAAAGTGACATTAGCTTTATGGGAAAGGGACATATTACTGTATTAAATTGATAGAAAGAAATGAATACAACCTGGGCCTTGATGTTGCAAACCTCCTTTCGATGGCTTCTATATCTGACACACACACTTGCTCATGCATGAAGAAGATCAACCAATTTTGATAACCTTGCTGGAGTTCTTGGCTACTGTAGCATCAGTCCTTCACACATTCATTCACTAATTCTCCAATAAATCTCTTGCTGGAGTTCTTGGCTACTGTAGCATCAGTCCTTCACACAGTCATTCACTAATTCTCCAATAAATCTCTTGCTAGTTTGATTCTAACCCTTTCCATGAGAATCCCCTTATTTTATAGGAGAGAATGAATTAGTTACTTGGATAGGAATGATCCCAAAATATCAAGAAAGCCAGTACTTAGATAACCATTCGAATGCCATCTCATCCTTCTAGAAAATTCCCTTCTAGAAGGTTCGAGAATTTATCTTTTTCCTTTCTTTGGAAAGTGTTTTCACCCTAGTAGTTAGGGACAGTGCGAACTTCTCGCACCCTAGCTTAAGGCAGCCTGCGAGAATCATGCATTCTCGCATGCAAATGTATAGGTAGCCTGCAAACCTTCCTTAAAACTGTGATTTTTGGAAAGAGGCAAAGGTAACTTTTCTCTGGAAGAAGTTCTAATGAAGAGCTTGATTATACCACAATCAATTCATCATCGTGATGACCAAAATCATGGATAACAGAATGCCCCCCAAAGTCTGAGATTGGAACCAGTGACAGTCGATAAACTTTGTAAGCTGCATGTGTGTGTCGAGAACCAGTAGCACATCTACTCGGAAACCTGCGAACAACCAAGCATTGGAAGAATATCATATATATCCATTCTGAGGTAGGCATTCCCATACTCAGATCACAGACTGATAACATCATAGACATGGGTCATGGACACCAATCATACACTGTGGATCCATGCCGTCAAAATATAACATAGCCACCTGAATACACTGTGGATCCATGCGAAAATTTTCCAAATCAAGACGACATAGCCACGAAACATACACAGTGGATCTATGTGTCACAAAGTATACATACTCCATTGCAACCTAGATTTCAAAGATAAAATCCAGGGTCTTCAATCTCATCGCCCAAAGTACGAATCTAGCCATGTGATTACATGTGTTGAAGTCGAACATGGTAGAAACCACTTGATTACCGATCATTGATGAAACCGTTAACAAGTGCGAGGGAAATCACCATTGATGTCAATGACTCCCAAGGTACGATAGTACAATCCATCGACTGTGAATAAATGAGTTGATGTCGAACATCCGATGGAATCTTTCGATCAGGGGTCAATGATGTAAACCCACTGTCGAAAGCGAGGAAACTTGCCATTGAGGCATGCAAGCTCTAAGGTACTAAAATAATTTCTAATTCTTGATCCTAGATAATGAGCTGAATTCAACGGAACAAGACTCATCACAGGAGGGCCTTGATGTATCCCCCATCAATGACACGAAATAAGTAACCGAGTTTGAAAGTGAAACAGAGTATGTAGCAATTGGACTAGACACAGGGAAGGCCGCCATGTAGAGAATGGATAACTACAGATGGCTGACTCAATATAGGTTTCAAATGGACTTCTCTTGAACATATGAACGAAACGACCAATGATTTGGCAACATTGACTCAAAGACGACACATGGAATGACCTTGTAATCAATCGAAAGAAAGACAAATGGATTTCCCAAACCAACTTCAAATGATGAATAGGGGGTGTCATGTTCAAGAGCGACACTTACTGCCAATCAATATGAATATGAAACATATCCCTTTCCCAAATTTCCCCCCACCATTTCTGGCAAGTACCTCTTTATTTTTACGCAAGCTTGAAGAGGATCACATGTGCTTGTTTATATAAGCTCATCCTTCGTACAAGTCCCTCAGAGTATTTTTAACGAACCCTAAGAAGGAGTGGTTCGGTCCCATCACAGGTCTATCAATGTTTGTTTAACGAGTCCAGAGATAGAAAACTCGAAGGTTTTTCGAGATTATAGAGTTTGGAAAAACACTTAAAAGAGAACTCTCTTAGTTCCTTTTTCGTAACATAGTCTGGATGAGACCGAAAAAGAGATAAATTATCGCTCACCAGACGCATATTTCAAATACTTTATCGAACGTGAAAATAGAAAGGTCGCTCCGCGATCTTTTCATATTTAGAGAGTCTGAAAAGAGCTTAAAGAAGAACTCCAGGGGGGTTCCTTTTTCGTATAACCTTGTGAGCCCGAAAAAGCGATAAAACTATGCTCGATTACATTCTCTTATATTTACGAGCGTAAGAACGGACAAAAACGACGCTCGAGGTTTTATGTAAAAACCCTAAAAAACAATCAAAATCACACCATAAAGGAGAAAAATATGTCCATATCCTTGTTGTAATCATCAATGTTTCACACCTGCAAGTCATCGCACTCATTTTTATATTAGTAATTAGGTTTAATCAATAGATAAACATAAAAAACCCAAAACTGACATAGTAAAAAGTAAATTAAATGAGTAAATAACCAATTTTACCATATCATTTCACATTTTCACTATTGAGTTCCCAAAACCCTCATTTTACCCTCTGAATTCGGTGTTGATTTCTGGGAGCTACGAGAGATCATTTGACGAGCCGTCAGCAATATTACGGTAAGTTCTTCCTTCTTGATCTTTTCATGGTTTACATTTCTGATTTCATTGGTTAATTTTGTGCATTTTCAAGTGGTTTTTGAAACCACATGTGCGCAGGAGTTCTCGCAGGCTGCCCATACGGGGCCTGCGAGAATGATACTTTCTCGCAGGTAGGCTTTGAGCCACCTGTGAGGGGTTCGCACTGTGTATAATAAGGCACTTGCGAGCAGCGCAGAACTCAATTTTTTTTTAAATGTTTATCCAATGAAAAAGATTTATATCATGAATAAAATCATTAATCCCTTTTATATGTTTATTATGCAGACAAATAACCACAAACATGGTGCTTGAGTGGCGGGAACGAGAAAATGAGGAGGATAATGTAAATGCCGAGAATCATCCTCCCACCATAGCTGCATTGAGAGATTGTGGTCTCTTAAAATACTTCCGTATTCCGGGCATGAGAGCCCAAGTCAGATTACTGGAGTATCTAGTCCATATGTGGGATCCAGACCAGCAAGTTTTCAATGTAGGAGCCCACACATTAGCCATTGACATAGAGAACATATACTTCTTGACCGGATTATCTAGGCGCGGGTCTCATGTCAGTCTGACCGACAGCAGAGGTGGCGGGTTAAAAATGAGTGAATATTGTAATCAATACTGCGTACCCGAGGCCGAAAGAAAGAAAGGGAAAGTGGCAATCTGGGGAGTAACATAATTGACTCTTCGCACTATTCTCTTTACTATTGCTTGGATGGTCGGAAGTGCAGCTCCACATATGGCATTACAGAGCTACTTCCAGTACACCATCAAGTGTACTGAGCCCCGAGTATTTAACTGGGCTGATGCAGTATTGCGCAGTATCAAAAGACAACTGACCAAGTGCAGGCGGGGTGAACTGAAACAATTTGGATATGGATCGTTGTTAGTGTCTTTCTTCCTGAAGAGAGT
>SNQJ01S0172564.1:9700-30122 GCA_010110895.2 Picea sitchensis
AGAGAGAGAGAGAGAGAGAGAGAGATTTTTATTTTCTTTTATTATAGACAAGTGCGAAGGTGACAGAAATGGCAGAGAGCAAGCTCTGAAAAGTCGTCGGATGGAATTCAAAAAAGGGTTACGTGCATAGTCAGGACAACCAAGTGTTGCACGGTCAAATTTCATGTTTTGGAATTTTTGAGTGAAAAATGTGTAAAACGGAAGAGATCACGATGGGGTAGTTCAGCGGTCGCTTTATATATTTGTGGAATTCCGGCAAAGTGGCTAAGTATGGAATAGGGAAATTGCTAATTGCATGCGTAACAATAAGATCTTAAATATAATTTCTAACTGCTAATTGCAAAGGGGCACGAGCACAGGAAACAATGACTATGAACTGAATATTTCTTCAACCCACCAAACCGACAATCCGCCAAAGAAATTTGAACAAATGGCGAAGTATGGAAAACGGGTATATGGGCTTCAAAATGGGGTGACAATAGTTCCACTAAATATGCGAGGACCCGATGGTTAAATTGTATTTATTGGAAGTTCAGCGAAAAAATGTGCACCATGAAAGATGGCATGATAGGTGGAACGTAATACGGAAGAGGGTATGATCTAAGAATGGTTGCAAATTTGTATATCGTGGAAGTGACGATACTATTCGTAGGCCATGGAACAACAAAAGTCCAATGTAGACACTGCCTAGTGGGAATTCACGGTTGGATAAGTTTTTGGGTATGGAATGGGGAGGTGTTTGGTCGATGTCATGATAAAAGAGAACGAGTGTAGTTGTGAACCAGAAACACCGCCCACGCGCTGAGCAATGTTGACACGACCAGCGCGCAAGTCCGTCTGTCAATTTGTATATCGTGGAACTCTACGTGCCAGTTGTGGGAGAGGGAACAATAAAGGGTCAATTTAAAGAGAGGGGAAGCGATCGTTTGAAAGGTGTGTATCCGTGAAACTGCAGAGCAAGGCATTTTCGGGAGAAAAATGATTAATTAACCAGGAAGAGAAACTAGAGAGAATAAAAGAGTGAGAAAATAGAAAGGCGAAAGGCAGTTTTTGTAAGCGCAAATTTGTTTCAAAGAAGCCCCATTGTTGCAAAACCATGATGTTCTACTAATTGTCAACAAATGCATTGTTGAAAGTTAGATTTTATTGCAACGTGCTCATGTAACTATGTTCTTGATACATTGTTCCATGACTGTAACATATTAAATTAACTACGAAAATTGATTTTCTCCTAATTGTCAGCAAATGCTTTGTTGAGGATTAGATTTTATTGGAACGTGTGAGTGTAACTGTTTTTTTCATATACTCTTCCATGAGTGCAACATATTAACTCAAGTATTAAACTTCTTGCATTATGGGCTGTTAGCATTAAAACTTAATAATTGCATGTCTAGAAACAAGAATAACGATTTTGCTACAACATTGTACATTGGTATTGCTATGTTCTATCTGCATTACGAATAGAATTGAATGTTGGTTTGAAACTATGTAATCCATTTTTTGTTTGCATAAAAAACTGGTGGATTCACACAGTACATTGGCATATAATTGTTAGATGTTCCATCTTAGAAAATATAAGCTAAGTAAACACAATATCGAAGAAGTACGAGAGAATCGAAGCATGCCAATTAGATCATGCGTTAAAGCCAAAAAAGAGGCAACAACAAAGAGTCAAAGGCAAATATTTTTTAATAGCAAATCCATTTAAAAAAATAAGAAAAACACCAAGAATTGTACATCTATCCTTAGAAATTGGACCCAGTTCTTTGGGCCAAAACATTGAAGGTATCTATGAGAAACACAGGCACGGGATCCACAATATGCAAGATCTTTGCATTTTTCTCCTCGATGAATCATCATGTGCTGAAATTGATATTTTTCACAAGCTTCCCTTGAGGAAGAAGACGAAAATGGTTGCAGGGCGAGTGGAATAGCCCTTAGTTAAAACCGCCTCTGCATAGTCCAAAACAATTTAGTAGCACAACTTGCACGTGCAATTCTAGAGGCCCGAATTAGTCCATTTAGGGTAGAAGGAGATGACTAGTAGGAAAATGCCTTGCGAAAACGAGGGTTTTGGACTTGATTCCCGAAGATGTTAATCAATTTTTTTTTGTCTTGAAATATATCTCTGGGAGAATCAACATTCATTGCTTTACAGTGAAACTCTTCCACCCAGAACATACTAATTTGGAAATTTGGAATTCCTACTTTCGCACTGCAAAGTGGCTGTTGCGTTCACCGTCAGTTTCTTTTCTGAAACTCCTTTTGGTGTTGTCATCACCGCCATCACCGAGCCAAGAAATTCCGTTCGTTATGGTTGATTTCAATTTGGGCGCAAGAGTGGGAAGATTCTCTGCATTTCCATCATCCATTGCTGTATCATCATCCATTAGATCATCTTCTTCCGGCTTAGAATTCATGGCATCAACTTATGCGACAACCATGAATGAAAGTGAGAAGGTTCTCTGAGTATACATGGTTTCCATGGAATTTTTTGGCTGAAATATATCTCTCGGTGTACCAAGGGACCATCTCCTTGTTTGCTCCTGGGCGGAGGGAGATGAATAGAAACAATATTTCCTGGAATAGTGTAAGATATGGCCATTTTCCCTCCATGTGTTTATTGCGTGTGGAGAGAACTGCTGCCAGAAGTTATTAAGAATTTTCGTTTTCTCGAGACGATGTTTGAAATGAAAATTGGGGAGGAATAATATAACCCTCCGCAAATTATGGTTTTATGGGTATCAATGTAATATCTCCTCGAGCCTTTCACTGATCAATGACAATTTTCAGGGTTCATGT
Source organism: Picea sitchensis (assembly GCA_010110895.2). Lineage (NCBI taxonomy): Eukaryota > Viridiplantae > Streptophyta > Pinopsida > Pinales > Pinaceae > Picea > Picea sitchensis. The sequence continues at coordinate 12,503 of SNQJ01S0172564.1, forward strand.
GGAATGGACTGTCACCATCATAGCTCACTAATTGTACAATTAGAAAAAAAGTGCGAAGGTGGTGGTGATGGCGAAAAGAGATTAAGAATTAGAAATTTATTGGAAGCACTAACTCGTTTGCACACACACAAAAAAGATTGCATCACCTTTCAAATGAATACTTGGAAAGGATAACATACTTGTGCGCAAATCTTAGTTTAATTCGTAGTAATGACAAATCTTCTCCGGATTTCTGGACATTAATGACAATCTTAATGGTTCCTGCAGAATGGATACTAGCATTAAAGTTTAATTATTGCATATCTGGAAACAAGTACGAAGGCAACGATAATGGAGAAACTGATTCCAAGAAATACCAAAGTATGGAAAGCAGTTGGGTGGGTTACAAAACAAAAATGGTAGTAGATATACCCAGGAGATGTGAAGGGCTGATGGTCATATTGCATCTCAGCGACAAATATCGACTGCCAATTTGTATGTCATAGAATTTGTAAATTGACAAGCGGACTTGCGGCCTGACTGGGTCAACATTGCACTTTCATTGTCCAGTGTCCTCCAAATAGCACTCAGAGTTCCTCGATATACAGATTGACAAATGGAATCGAGGGCTGGCGGGTTCAAGATTGCCATTGTTTAGGGATGGAAATTTCTATCAACTATCTAACATATCTAAAAACATTTTTTTCAATACTAAATTATTAATATTACATATTGATATTGCATAATTTTATTAGACAAGAAATTTTGTACAATTTGGTCGGGCAAGTTATTTAAAAGTTTTACGACAAACAAATAATACATAGTAGACATGTACTTTTATAAAGTATGGACATGAGATTTTATACAGCATATGCGGATCCCTCATTCCATACTTAGGTACTTTTTCGATTGCAGGTTCTCAGCCTGGCGAGCTAAAAATTGAGCCTCTATTGTTCTGTGTCCTACAAATAGAACCCACACTTCCGCGATATACAAATAGACAGGCGGACTTGCGGGTTGGTTGGTTGAACGTTTCACTTTTATTGTCCCGTAGCGATTCCATATTAATTCCATATTTAGCAAGTTTTTTGGATCAGGGGCTCTTAGGCTGGCGGGCAAAAAATTGGGCCTCTATTGTTCTGCGCTCTACAAATACCACCCAGAATTCTGTGATATATGAATTCAGAAGCCGACCTGCGGTAAATTATTACTGTTAAATATTGATATTGAAGAATTTAATTAGACGAGAAAATTTGTACAATCTGGTTGGGCGAGTGATATAAAAGTATTCGGACAAACGAGAAATACATAGCAAACATGTGATTTTATAAAGTATGGACATGAGATTTTATAGAACATATGTGAATGCCTCATTCCATGCTTGGGCAGTTTTTGGATGGCGGGTTTGTGGCCTGGTGGGCTGAAAATTGAATATCTATTGTTCCGTGTCCTACAAATAACAGCTACACTTCTGCGATATACAAATCAATAGACGAACTTGCGGAGATGAGTCAATATAAAGTATGGACATGAGATTTCATAGAGCATATACGGATACGTCATTCCATACTTAGGCACTTTTTGGATTGCGGGTTCGTGGCTTGGCGGGATGAAAATAGAGTCTCTATTGTTCCTTGTCCTACAAATAGCACCCAGAATTCCGCGATATACAAATTGACAGGAGGACCTACGGGCTGTGCGGAACGAACAATACATAGTAGGCATGTACTTTTATAAAGTATGGAGATGAGATTTTATAGAGCATATGTGGATCCCTCATTCCATACTTAGGCACTTTTTCGATTGCAGGTTCTCGGCCCGACGGGATGAAAATTGAGCCTCTATTGTTCTGTTTCCCACAAATAGCACCCACACTTCCATGATATACAAATAGACAGGCGGACGTGCAGGTTGGTCGGTTGAACGTTGCACTTTTATTGTCCCGTAGCGATTTTGTATTAATTCCATATTTAGCCAGTTTTTTGGATCGGGGGCTCTCGGGCTGGCGGGTAAAAAATTGGGCGTCTATTGTTCTGCGGTCTACAAATACCACCCAAAATTCCACAATATACAAATTTAGAATCGGACCTATGGTAAATTATTACTGTTAAATATTCATATTGCAGAATTTAATTAGACAAGAAAGTTTGTACAATTTGGTTGGTCGAGTGATATAAAAGTATTCAGACAAACGAGCAATACATAGTAAACATGTGCTTTTATAAAGTATGGACATGATATTTTATAGAACATATGATAATGCCTCATTCCATACTTGGGCAATTTTTGGATGGCGGGTTTGCTGCCTGGTGGGCTGAAAATTGAATATCTATTTTTCCGTGTCCTACAAATAGCACCCACACTTCCGCGATATAAAAATTGACAGGCGGATTTGTGGATATGAGTCTATATAAAGTATGGACATGAGATTTCATATGCGGATCCCTCATTCCATACTTAGGTACTTTTTGGATCGCGGGTTAGCAGCCTGGGGGGGATGAAAATAGAGTCTCTATTGTTCCATGTCCTACAAATAGCACCCACACTTCCGTGATATACAAATTGACAGGAGGACCTATGGGCTGCGCAGATCCCTCATTCCATACTTGGGCACTTTTTGGATCCCCAGTTCGCGGCCTGGCGGGCTGAAAATTGAGTATCTATTGTTCCGTGTCCTACAAATATCACATAGACTTCCGTGATATACAAATTGACAGGCGGACTTGTGGACATGAGTCTATATGAAGTATGGACATGAGATTTTACATAGCATATGCGGATCCCTCATCCACTTTTTGGATCGTGGGTTCACGGCTTGGCGGGATGAAAATAGAGTCTCTATTGTTCTGTGTCCTACAAATACCACCTAGACTTCTGCGATATACAAATTGACAGGAGGACTTGTGGGATTCTTCGCTGAACATTGCATTTTTATTGTTCCGTAGCGATCCCGTACTAATTCCATATTTAGCCACTTTTTTCGATCGGGGGCTCTCGGGTTGACTGGCTGAACATTGCACTTTCATTGTTCCATATCCTCCAAATAACACTTGGACTTCCACGATATGCATATTCACATATGGACTGGAGGGCTGGCAGGTTCAAATTTTCCATTGTTTACGGATGGAAATCTCTATCAACTATCCAATATATCAAAAAACATTATTTTCAATACTAAATTATTAATATTACATATTGATATTGCAAAATTTAAGCAGAGGACAAAGTTTGTCCATTTTGGTGGACCGACTGATATAAAATTTTTCTGACAAACGAGAAATACATAGTAAACATGTACATTTATAAACTATGGACATGAGATTTTATAGAGCATATGCCCATTCCTTATTCCATACTTAGGCACTTTTTGGATCGCGGGTTCGTGGCCTGGCAGGCTGAAAATTGAGGTTTTATTGTTTCGTACGCTACAAATAGCACCCAAACTTCCGTGATATACAAATTGACAGGTAGACTCGGGCTAGTTGACTGGACATTACACTTTTACTGTCCCCTAGCAATCTCGTATGAATTCCATATTTAGCCATTTTTTTTGATCGGGGGCTCTGGGGCTGGCGTGTTGAAAATTGGGCCTCTATTGTTCCTCACTGTACAAATACCACTCACACTTCCGCGATATACAAATTGACAAGTGGACCTGCGAGATGGTTGGCTCAACATTGCAGTTTCATTGTTCCTTGTCCTCCAAATAGCACTCGGAGTTCTGCGATATATAGATTGACAGATGTAATTGAGGGCTGGCGGGTTCAAGTTTGATATTGTTTACAGATGCTAATCCCTATCAACTATCTAACATATCTAAAAACATTATTTTCAATACTAAATTATTAATATTAAATTTGATATTGTAGAATTTAATTAGACGAGAAAGTTTGTACAATCTGGTTGGGCGACTAATATAAAAGTTTTCCAACAAACGACCAATACATAGTAAACATGTACTTTTAGAAAGTATGGATGATATTTTATAGAGCATATGCGGATCCCTCGTTCCATACTTGGGCACTTTTTTATCGTGGGTTCTCGGCCTGGCAGGCTGAAATTTGAGCCTCTCTTGTTCCATGTTCTGCAAATATCACCCAAACTTCCGCGATATACAAATTGACAGGCGGACTTGCGGACTCCATGTCTGGCGGGTTCAAGATTGCAATTATTTAGGGATTCTCATCCTATCTAACTTTATCTAAAAAAATTATTTTCAAATACTAAATTATTAATATTAACTATCCATATTGTACAAGTGAATTGCATTAAATTATTAAAGGATGTTAAATTGTTTATTTAAAAAAAAATGAAGCAAACAAAAGAAAGTTTTTTTAAAATTCTATCGCCGCAAGTATACCAAGGACCAATTTGAATTTTAAGGCCCTCTTGTTCATATGATAACACAATTGCACTCTGCACAATATATATTCTTTGATTTCAAGTTATTCCAGGATATTAATTGTGCCAAGTTCATCGAATAAGCAAAAATGCCAAAACAATGGCCAATTTGAATTTTAAGAGCCTCTTGTTACTATTATTGGACAGTTGCACTTCACACACTATATATTCATTGATTTCAAAATATTTCATAACAATAATTTTACCAACTTCATCGATCAAGGAAATCTTCTAAAGCAAGCCACATAGTGCATTTGCGTTACAATGCCATAGAAATTATCAGGCGGATTTGTGGGCCAGCTGGCAAAAAAAATCAATTATATTGTTTTGTGTCCTCCAAAGAACAGTTGGATTTCCATGCTATACAAATTGACAGACAAAGAAGATAAGCAATATCCAACAATACTTTAAGAAAACCGTAAGCAAGTTCCCAGAAGGTTCCATAGAGATGAAACCATCGACCTTTGTACCAAACAATTTGATATACAAATAAAAGACATGGCCACATTCGTTTTCTCTTGCATCTGGTATATGTTCCCAGTAGAAAATAACCAGTGCCATGCGATGTATGGGGATTACAGAGATATGGGCCAAGTCCAACAGACATTCATTTGGATGTTGAACAAATGTTATAGAGACACATGAGGTATTTTCGTTTCCTGCCGAACTTTGATATATTTTTTTATTTTTCCCCTTCTTCAGCCGATATGAAAAATTGCATTGTCCTCATTCAAGGTGAATTTGTTGTGTATCCGAAGCTGCCACATCATGTAGACATTGCTTGCCTTTTTCTGTAGATACATTTCATACGACAACTCTGCCAACTCAGGAAGCACATTTTGTAATAGAGGCTTCCTAACCGTACAATGCACAATTGTGTTGCCCATGGTTCGGATAACAACATTCACACAATGTCCATATATGTATGGACATTTTTCACCGCATCGTAGACAATCAATTATATCATCACTTATCAAAGCGGAGGCAGAAGTAGTGGAGTTGCATTTTGCACATACAAGCTCAAAGGGGGTTGAGTACACATTGGCTACAACTAAAATACCTTCAACCGGGGAACACGAGAAAAGGGATTAATACATTGAACAATATAATACACAACTGCACCCCCCCCTCCCCTTAAAAAAAAGAAAGAAAAGTAAGCAGGGGAATAAATTTGTTGAAGGCTATTTCTATAAGCAAAGTGAGGATGATTTTGTGGATGTATACACACAACAATTGTAGAGCTAGCTAGTTTCTTAAGATCCTCTACTATATCTGCTTGCAACTCTATTACAAATGTTTCCTGGGTTGTCCAAAAGATCCTTTCTCTAGCATCCCTCTTCTTTGTTATATTTTTGAACAACATAAGTGGAATCTTCCCTTTATGGAATTATCGTTCCATTGACGAAAACAAATTTGAATATGTATCGAACAATTGCAGCTGCAACATGGAACAATGCAATATTTGTGTAACTTATCCAACATACATGCACTGCGAAAGTATAGGAAAAAACTGAATATGAAAAGCGGTACCATTTCCTTGTCACTGTCCGACTCTCCATCCTTTATATGGAGAATGTGTTGCGACCCAAATTTTCTCGCCAGTGTGACAACATCCCCAATTTTTCCAAATGGGTAAATATCAATTCTCTGTGCAAGCTGGTTGATAGTTGAGTCCGGGACGAAATGATATTCTGAACAAACAATGAGAATTTTTTCCACAATGCTTGTTTCGTTGAGCGAAACAATTCTATCGCAATCACCACGGTCATATACTGTTTTGGGCAATATATTAAAATTTGTAATGGATATCCCATTACGCGACAATATATTTTCTGCATGTTTTTGGACAAGTTGTGGAGGAATAATCAGTGTCACTGTCATCATGGCATCCTTGTATGTCATGTCAACACGCACAATGGATCTACTTTTGTTTGCCTTGTCTAAGTAGGTGCTATAGACAACCATGATGTCTCCGAGGAACACTTGTCCAGTTTGGCGGCTGTTCAGGCCCTCTATTGACAGTACTTTAGATGTCACAACTCTAGACATGATGACATTTTTTGAACAGGAAAACTAAAGTGAATGGTAGTGTGGTATAAGTACACACATAGTTTTGATGAACTATGGATCTAGAGTTTCGCAACCATACTTCTTAGTCTATGGAACATGCAACACGTTCAATGTCTCACTTGTACTTGTTGATACTTCTTGCGAGCTGCAAACCATGTATTGCATATGACATCAACATATCCACCATGCCATAGATGAATATATAGCCCAGGAAATTTGTTTAGTAAACATAGTAAGAGTAGAGTGTATGCATCTTTACCTTTGGCCTTGTTGGTCTGCCGATGTCTGGGATGGCTCACTGCTCATTCCCGTGCCACTAGTCCAACTTTTTCTGATGCAATCATGTGCAGATGAACATCAGGACAAAACAAGCATATGCATTGTATATTGTCCATTGTAAGGACCAAATAACCATAAAACTGTATGCATCTTAATTTTTTAACTGGAGAAATGTTTAACAATAAACAGGGTGTGAGCGTGGGGCACCACGACCAATCTATATATCACGGAACCCCGAAAGCCAGGGGAGAAATCTTCAACCTGCCAGCCTAGCACCTGCAATCAAGAAAGTGGGTAAATATGGAAGAAGGTAGAAGCACGACGACCTAAGTGAATCCGTTAATCCACCAACTGGCGCACGTAGGAATTTTTGGAAAGCATACTAGGCAAATGAATTAGAAAATAAAAGGGATAATAGAAAATGGAAAAAGTAGAAATAAGGAGCACAGAAAGACACATTATTGCAAAGTCATCATTTTCAATTCTAATATTATATGCCCCCACCCGATTTGTATATTTAATTTACCAACACACTTGGTATACTTTTTAGAAGATTACACCACAAAACCCTCTGCTGCTGCATAGAACAATTCATCTCCCTGTCCAAGCAACCTGTTTTTTCCAAGTCAACAAAGCCAAAGATGCAATGGACACGAAGGCAATTTAGTATGAAGACAAACATCTAAAATAAAGAGAAAGAACTCTATTTACCCGCCAAAAAGTCCTTCATCCTGTCCAACCATTATGTTTGTTTAAATGCAACAATGCAACACAAACACAACTAACATGAACCTGATTAGTATGCAGGAAGGAACGCATGTAAGAAAGATAACTTTTCATGTAGGAAGGCATGCAACTAGTTTAACACATATAGAAACCATAAATGAAATACAAAACAATGCAATATGAAACAACAATACAAACATGCACCTTTCTATATCCTCTTCAGCTGATGCAGTCAAGACTCCCTCGTTTTTTCCAGCAACACTATTTGTTTGAATGTGGCAACGCACAAAATTCAATGAACATCAATGGAAGCTGGTATTCACATGAGAACAAGAAATATGTACATACAACAAAACTGACTGAACAAACAGTCTAGAAAGGAAAAAACATGAACCTTTACGCTTCTCTATCCATGGCTGTAAACGCATAGATTTTTTTTCCTTGGCCAAAATATATTACAAGGCACAAAACATCACACAATTGCATGGCCGCTGCTAAACGATTTCTGGTTTTCCCTAGCAATTTATCCAGACATGCCCTTTAACCATGTTCTTTATCCTCTACATAGACTACTTTTCCCATGATACAAGTTCTCAGTTTTCCCTGGAAAACCACCCAAACATGCTTCTAGACATCAAAATATAATCTTGCATAAATTTTTTTGCACATATCATATCTCAAGAACAACACAAATCGTATCGTGCGCACACCAGTCTATGTAGAGGAGAAAGAACATGTAATGTCACAACCGCACATCTAAACATACCTAGTTTATAAATGTATCTTGCACACATATGCTTTATTCCAACAAAAAAACAACGAATATTGTAACTTCACATGTAATCCTCCAACAATTTTGCATGCAACTATTTTCTTTCATGGCAGGACTGGAGCAATAGAAAAATCTCACAAAATAACATATATAGGCCTCGACAGACATGGAAAATAATAAAAATGCATGTCGACTCGTGGGTGCGGGGGCTGAACACCGTAAAGCGCTCCAAAAAAGAAATAATAATCCAAAAAAAAGAAGAAAAAAAAGCTCCAAACACCGCCACTACACCCCAACCTTGCAAGGCCGATTCAAACAAAAGAAAACAACAAGGACCAAAGCAACAAGAAAGAACGAACAAGCTGAACTGCACCCCCAGGGCCCCAAAGCACAAACCCCAACCAAACAAACAGAATCAGCAACCCACGAACCAACGAACCAGCAAGAACCACTGAGCCAGTGAACAACATATGTATCTCCAACGATTACAAAAATGCAGCCCAATCACAGAAGGAACCAAAAACATACAAGGAACATGCGACTACAAATAAGCAAAGATTCTTACTTGCAATCTGTAAACACTGAAGAACAAACAAGGAATAAAAAATGAAACTATGGCATGGAAACTTACTCCAAAATGATGAAATGTAGAAGCGCAGGTCGAATCACGAGTGAAATAATAACAAGCAGCAACTGACAAACCAACGAAGAAGAAGCACTCACCGAACTAGTAAACAATGTATGTAGCTTCAACGATTACGAGGATGAAACATACAATGGCAACAACCGACAAACCAACAAAGAAGAAGCACTCACCGAACCAGTAAACAATGTATGTAGCTTTAATGGGAGAACAAAGATGAAACATACAATGATTGTCGAATTGGCCGTGGACAAACAAGACTGCAAATTCACTGTAACTGTATAGAAAATTTAGAGGAAAAATGTACTGCGAGAAGCGCATTTACATAAAAATTTAAGACTATCAGGCTGTCTAAGGACCTCGTGGTATGCAAACATTTAAGCTGTCAGGGGTGTTGGAGGACGCTGTGTCATGTAAACATTTACGCTGTCAGGCCTATTGACGCATCTCAGAATAAGTGTGAATACATTTCAACAAATATACATCCGCCAAAGACGCTATAAACTTTGGAATTCTCAATCACTACAAAGCTTGTATATAAAAACATTTCAATATGCTTAGTACATATGAAAACTTTCGGATATATTCACCTAGCAGAAAACGCTAATACAAACATTCGAACTAATGCTAGCATTAATCGACCTTCAAGCAATATAGAGGAAAAATATATGATTAAAAAATACTGTCTACGAGAAAAACTTTGGATATGTTGCCATTTAGTACATTGGGAATAGTGAAGGCGACAAGAAGACCTCGAATCTCTTATCCAATCAGATCAGTACATATATGTAACTTTTTATTATACAAAAATATATTTTTTAATTCCATAGCTTCAACAATAGGTATTGTGCAAATATTTCGGGTCAAAGGACAAACTAATATGTAATCAATGCATTATCGATCACTATAGTCCCTCTATGGCTACGACAGGGACTAATAAGCATATTTGAATCGTGTGTGTATGTATATATCCTGTGTGAACTACATGTATGGTTGTCCATTTATTTTCACGATCCTCTAATGAATGGATGTCACTTCGTCCACTTTGTATAATTTCTCCAAGAAGTGTTTATTACATGTTTATGTGATTGAATGCAATGAAACTCATGATTTAAGTAGAGTAAAGGTTGTTACATGTTTATGTGATTGAATGCAATGAAACTTATTATTTAAGTAGAATACAGGAAAAATCTAGGATTTCACCTAAGTTAAGTGTCAAAAGATCACAGAGGTTCTAAAATGAAAGTAGTTAGAGGTTATAAAAATAGAAATAATTAGAATGGTTCTATGTTAAAGACTGATTGACATTAGGAACTCTAGAAAGGTAGTGAAAGGTCACACAATCTAGAGGGAATACTTCTTAAACAAGATCCTCGTGATAGTGACATATCCTCATTAATGACATAATTGATATTAGGAACTCTAGAAAGGTAGTGAAAGGTTACAAAATCTAGAGGGAACACTTCCTAAACAAAAATTATGTTGGAGTGGAGGGTTGGTGATAGTGATAGTGAAATTTCAAATTGGTGAATTCTCAAATACATAAGTACACCATTATTATTGGGAATAGTATTGTTGATTAGTTCTATTAGTGACAAAAATGAATTGCATGATGCAACTATCTAACGAGAATTGACTTTCATCTCAAGAAAAACATCGAGGAAATATGACGTTTGTTGGGAGAAAATGTGTTGGACATACTTCAAAACATGAAAGATTAGGTAAAGATCTGAGAAGAAAGGAACATGTTATGGTATTGATGGTTAATGGATTAATATTTACTTAGTTTAATACTACATTCATTTTATTTGGGTTCTTGATTAGATTGCAATAATAGAGCAAATCACAAGCTTAAACAATGTGGATTGAGAAGGTGAACTTTTTTTATAGTTGTAATTCTATAAGCTTCACATGTAATAGATACTAATGGGTAATGAGGGCATAAAAAATCATTATTGGAGGGGGTTTCCTACACAAAGTCTTCAAAATCCTAATTCATGGTATTCTAATAAATAAAATTGGAGGGGGTTTTAGTTTAGAAATTTAAAATCTAAATTAAACATTGAAAAAAAACCACACAAGTTAAAACGTTAATCTAAAACAATAAATAAATTGAAAGAGTTATACATACTCTACATGTTGGAATGGAAGTTACTATTAATTAGAATATATATTTAGTGCAATTGTTGTATGCATTTGTTTTTGTAATTTGTCTTAAAATAAATACAACAACCCAAGACTATAAATTGGTGTGATTTTTTACTTTCAATAATGAGATTGGGTAGGTAGAAATGGGTGAAGAAAATAGAGAGGAAAGTAAAAGAAAATCAAAGGAAAATGAAAATAAATAAGAACAAAAGGAAAAAAGGGAAGCGATTGACAAAAAACAAAGTGTTTTTATGACTTAGTCAAGAATTGACGGCCCCTAAGATTATTTCTCTTGATTAAAATCTTGATACTGTAGAGTCTACCAATTTTAAACCTATAATATGAAGCTCAAAGTCAATTTTGAAATTTAGTAAAGAAAATAAATGGAATTTTGAAACAATAATCACAAATGAAATCAAGAACATTAAAGGTTGTACTATCACCGATTTCTAGCTCAAGCTAACCAATTCCTTTTCGATACAAAAGCATGTTGATGAGTGCTTGATTGGATTTGTACAAATATTTAAGTGAAGAGAGCATGCAGGAAGAGGTGCAAAATTAGAATCACATACTGAAAGTCATTGTGTAGATGGAATTGTTGATGCAGAGACGCATATGCGTGAAAACACAGATTGTGGCACTTGTGGAAGAAGATGAAAGGTCAAATGTGGGAATTTAAAGAGTTGGTTACATGGTTATGAGTTCTAACCAAGAATGGAGGAAGGTGAATTGTTGTATGTAATCCGTCGGTCCTTGGAAGGCCAACGATCAAAGAAGGAAAGTATATATTGATTAAAGAAGATGGGAATTGGATTGGTTCTAAAAGATGGTGATTCGATTGAAATTGGATTGGACTCAAAAGAGAGAGAATTGATCCTCAAGGAGAAAGAGTTAGAAGGAGGAGGTTGTACCTTGAATAGAAGATAAATAATACTACAAGGAACATTGCTATTGAGAAGAAAGCAAATTGAGTTTAAGGAGCGGATGAGGATGATTATTGGAAGCAAGAACAAGATTGACATTTTAGTCATTGATGCCAAAGATCAAATAATATGGAGGAAGACTGCTTGCAAACCAAGGATGAGTAGGCCATCCTGCACTTGACAGTTTGATGTTTTCTTGCAGGAACATGTATACCAAGAGATGTTGTGGTTCTCATGCACTCTAGGATGAGCACATGTCCCCAAGTAGGAGCCAGATATTATCCCCATTTTGTGGATAACTAAGTAGATGATGTCTCAAGGCTCTCAGGTTGCAGATATGGAGTGTCGAGAGATTACATGACCAACAATACCCCTTTGCACAAATGGAAAACCCACTCACCACCAAAGATACTCACAGGTTTACAAATGGCATCCACCACACTAGTTGGCCTCCGGAAGGCAGTGGGACTTGCTCCATGAGGTACAAGTCAGTATTATGGTGGGCATCATTTCAATACCTAAGTCATTTGATTATGTTGTATCTTAGATTGCTCTAGATTTCATGATATATGCTTGGATATTATTCCTTTTTCCTTGCTTCATCTTGGTGGTTGACATTATGCCCTAGTAAGTAGTCTTCTTTGGGAATATGTTTTCTACTGGGAAATCCCTTAATGAAACATCGTACCATTCCCGACCATACTTACCATTTTCCATCATTATTCCCCTCTGCTTCCTTATCTCTTTGGATTTTAGGGTGTATTGACCCAAGAAGGGGTTGTCCCTCATTCTATGGGAAGAAGGGGCTAAAGGCCCAGAGGGGATGGTGTTGGGTAAAAGATAAAATCCATATATGAACCTTCTAGATGCTTCTCCTAGGGATCACCCAAGAAATCAATAAAACACTTATCTTTGAATAAAAGGGGACCCATATTATAACAAATAAATGCCTGAAAGGTAGATTGAAGGATAGGAGGTATCATCATGAGCCAACCTATCATGTCCATGGATATTTAGTGGTATGACATTGTCATTATCTGGTCACCAAACCAAGGCAGTGACTCTCAGTTGAATGGCTGAGAGAAAGGGGGTCTCATCACAAGCCAACCTTCACATTTCCATTAGGCATTTGTGGGTGACATTGCCACCATATGGTCATCACTCCAGGGAAGTGAAATTCAACATCTCCTAGTGCTAAAGAAAATATAAAGAAAGAAAGATAAAAGGCAAATAATGGGCTTGGAAAATGTGCATTGTGGACGAAGGTACCACACACCATCTACAAAGGAACCCATGAATGAGACACTACGACCCCTAGTATGTCATGATCCCTATGCCCATTGAGTCTTGACCCCATCCACCTCATAAAATCTACATGGATTAAGAGAGGGACCTCTTGGAGGCTCTCCTTGACCTAGGGAAAGATCTACCCAATAGGACACCTCGTCAACCCTCCCATACTTAAGCTTGACAAGTCGCATAGTGTCTTTGAGCTATTAATTGTTTGATATAGTAATATTTGATGGACATGATTAGATGGCTTACTTATTGATTGGATCCACTTATCATGATGTTATGAATTGATATCCTTGGAGGGCGTGTTCATTTCTCTTTGCAGGACCTAGCTGGTGGACAATTTTGGGAGAACGAGCCTAGCTTGGGCTTCCATGGGGCTACAATCCCACAGGTTGGATGCTAGTGGCCTGCATGCCATATGAGAGAGAGATGAATTGGACGACCTTGATGATGACTTGGATGACCAAGCCCTTCCATTACTTGCCAAACGATTTTCCCATGAGGGGAAAAACGTCCCACTCTTGAGCATGACGTCATGATATTGGGGGGTAGGGCTTGGTGGTGAATGTGTCACTCATTTTCACTTGGAATTTTTGAGGAGAAGAGGGTCTTCACCAAGATGAGATCATATAAATGTTGGACAAATGGCCTTCGGAGGCCTTTCCATACTTCTCCAACACCAACATCCTCTTCAAAGTGGCAAAATGTCCCCTAAAGGGGTGACGCCATCCTAGATTAGGGTTTAATTTGTGCAAAAGATGAATTTTTAAGTGAATTTTTTAATATTATTGGTTAAGGGGGGAATATTAGTGTTGTTGACCCATAATCTTGTGTTTTACTCCTTATTTTGTGGACAAGCTATGATAGCTAATTTTTGTATAAATAGAGATCATAAGATCTCATTTTAAACATAACTCTCCTCTTGTGAGAGGCTTTAGTCTGAAATTTTCGGCCTCCTTAGCTATTTTATCTCTTGGGAACTTGTATTATGGATAATTTTATGAATGGTTGATGGAGGTAGGCCTAGCGCTAGCTTTGGATGATGCTTTCTAGCTCTTGTGGTGAATTGTCTTAGCATTTCTCTTGATATTGGTATGGTTTTTACTCTCTTGTTATCATTTATTTCAATTCAAGTTGTGTTATGATNAATGGTTGATGGAGGTAGGCCTAGCGCTAGCTTTGGATGATGCTTTCTAGCTCTTGTGGTGAATTGTCTTAGCATTTCTCTTGATATTGGTATGGTTTTTACTCTCTTGTTATCATTTATTTCAATTCAAGTTGTGTTATGATGGGAGATAGGTGGGAAGTATAAGGGCATACAATCCCACCATAGTCTTCACCATTTTTTCTTGCTTCATCTCATTAATTAAGGGTTTTCTAAGAGAAGTATAAGGGCATACACCCTCTTAGCTTAAAACCTAGCTTAGATAAACTTGCCTTGGGAAGTAAAATGGATTAAACCCAGAAGGAGGTTGCTTCTCTAAGCTCCTTGTGACTCCATTAACCCAATAGTAAAGGCACTAGTCATTTATTTGTTGCATTGGAGATATAAAATTATTGCATTGGGAAACATGAATTTTGGTCATCTTTGCTTCTTGCTAAGTGGATTGTTTTCCTTGTGCCTTGGGCACCTCACAGCCACTAGGGCATCCTCATCTAAGGGATACTTATTTCTGCTGTTAAAAATTTTCATCTTCAGCCATTAGGGCTGCATAAACCCTAACATACTTGCTTTAATAACTCTCTTATCAACCATTGGTTTTTGCTCAAAGTTTGCACATTTTCTCTACTTGTCCCAGTGCACTTTTTGGCAACTTTTGAGAGGATTCAATGGCTGATTTTCTTGCTGTAACACATTTAATGTTACAGACATAAGCCTGATATAATTTTCTGCAGACAAACGTTTACAACAACCTTATCTTTTGTGCTAGAATTTTGGCTTTTCATCTTGAGTTTAGCTAGTTTTTCTCTTGTATTTTCTACTTGATATCTAGCACTTATTGATCATATTCTAGTATCATTTATTTGATGATATATACTATTATCTACTGCTGAAAATTAGGTACATAAAGCTTAAATTTATGATCCAAGTAACATATATTGTTGCAAAGTGTCTTTTCTTGTGTCTTGGGAAGGTACACTCATCCATAAAAGAACTACACTTGTGGGGAAGTCATTACTTAAATTGTAAGGAATATCTCCGTAGTTTTATTTCCATATAGACTTGACCTCTAGGGGATTCTTTTCCACTTCCCTCCATCTCCGTCTCAATCCCCCTAGGGTCACCGAGATCGCCTCCCTAGAGTGACCTAGTCACCCTTGAAGTGTGGGACCTACATCGAGATGACATTGGCTGTAGGATTCCCATAGTTGTAGCACTTGTTCCTTGGTTGGGTCGGGATTTTCCCAACCTACAACTTGTGACATAAAAAGAACATTACATTCCTCCCTTCCCAAAGTTTTCCTTTCCTCAAGCAATGCCATCTAAACCCTATGATCAATGATTTAAACCAAACTGAGACTGAGAGTGATCCTTGGGTTCCAAACCAATATGAAAGATGTGGAGCACCTACTTCCCACAATATTGTCCTACAATGTACTCACACAAGAGGCCTCATGAAGACCACTGATCAATAGAGAAAACAAATATTGTAAATACTCGATCCACCCCTCATAGAATATCCCATGTAAGACACTAGTCCAGTGCTCCATATGTATAATCTCATTAGAGTAATGGACGACTCTCCCATCTGTACCATTTTCCCAATTGTCAACCCATGAAATACCAGGAGTAAACTCTTGAAAATCAAAACCGACTCTTTCACATCTAAAAGTAACTAAACTATCAAACAATGTAATCCCAAGGTCCCAAACTAATCCTACCAAGGAACCACCATGTTGTTGATGCACCACTTTGATAATCACTATCTGACCAATGTGCCTAGTTTTCATCCTCCTCTCTTGGAACCCCACACTGAATTCTATGAAGGGATCGAAACCACTATCTCAAATCATCCCCTAGAAAGGTGTGCCAGTGAAGTCTAAGTCTGCAAAACCACTGTCAGCCTCGATCCTGGGTATTGGAAAAGAAAGTCTATCCTACCATATAGAGTAAGTCTCAACTTCTCCTCTAATAACATGCCAAAAATAAAGAAAACCAATCATTGTCACGTCTCTATCGATCATCATAATCATCATAATCATCATCTGAAGCAAAGAACATACACAAAAACCTCTGCAACATTAGGAAAATATGGTAAGTGGTAGGTGTGTTGGTCAATCCCAAGGGCGTGACCAAAAACTCATAAGGATACCTAAGAATAGTCATGTGACCATCCTTCTTACTGACCCTGCCCTGGTGATGTTCTTGTCGAAGATAAATCGTCAAGGAGTGTACCTCTCCATGGAACTCATCCCTATTCGCTAATGGACTATCTGAATAGTCACACGTGCTCCACACTACTCCCATACCATCGCATGCCTCCAAAGGCATATCCTCACACAGATGGTCAACCATACTCCCTCCATAACCATAAACATTAATGTTGTTGAGAGTACAACCTCTAGAGTCCACGTACTACTACAAAAGAGTGGATCATCCTCCTTTAGACCATCCATGATCCATCAAGTGAGCGTATGAATCTCCCTTGGACTCCATTATCTCCCATTGTGTATCATTGTACTCTTATGCATAACACGACATACCATTGCACACCATTACATACCATTGTATACCCCTACATATCATTATGTATCATGTAGGTGTCACCATATGAATCACTACAATAGTGTTAGTTGAACTTGGATCCCAAATGGATGTGTCCTCATCTGTAATATACCTGTCCCCAAAACCCCTACACACATATACTTCCCCATTGGCTAGTCCACAAGGTATATTGTAATGTCCCCCACCTATTGATGAAGAGGCTTGGAGAGATTCAATAGTCTAGATTTCCCCACTAGACTATAGTCTCAGGCATATTGGGGAGAAAGTCAACAAAAAAACATAATATTCTAAAGTTAAGTTGACTTTGTGGAAAAAGGGTAACTCAACGAAGGAAAATAAAAGATGAGTTAGGTTAGGAGTTAACCCTAGGGGTAAACTAAATCAATGGATGAATAGGTTGGAGCTATAAAGGGAAAGTCAGGGTGCACTCCTTATGGATTTTGGATTATTATCTTCTTTGCATTGGAGCTCTTGAGCACAATCAGTTTTGAGGATTTTGAGTCTAAAACCCTAGAGATCAACTCGGTGCTGAAAGATCCCACCTTTCTTGATCCAGGCTTGGTGTAACACCCTGTTTCCCCCAGTTTGTAAAAATAACTGGACTGGCCAAGAACTGTGGAAAACTCATAAATGTGAATATGTGATGTAAATGGACC
>SNQJ01S0172568.1:0-20422 GCA_010110895.2 Picea sitchensis
ATAATTTAATAAACTAAATATATATAATATTATATAATTTTTTTTTTTAAATTTAAAAAATTAATTGAATTAATTATCACCATTATTATTTAACAGTTTGAACAATGTGAATCCTATTATCTACATATTAAAGTTTTGACATATAAATTCACATATTAAAATTTTCAAAATTTTGACTTCTATGTGAATTGGATGCACACATATCATAGTCATTTGAACTCATTTCAAAATTCAATCCATAAATATGTTTAAGTAAGTATTAAATATTAAAATTTTGACATATAAATTTACATATTAAAGTTTTCAAAGTTTTGACCTTTATGTAAATTGGATGCACCTATCCCCGTAGTCCTTTGAACTCATTTCAAAATTCAATCCATAAATATATATAAGTAAGTATTTGGATGATTTTATGTAACCAATCTAAAGAGGTGACTTCAATTTTATGAGGTATTGGGGTTTGGGTATGGTTGAATCCAACATCTGCAAATGTAATATAAATTTTAGAATTTAAAATCTGCAAATGTAATATAAATTTTAGAATTTAAAATTTATGTTGCATATATAATAAATTTTAAAATAAAAGATATTTTGACTTTGTAAATGTAAATATATTTGGAAAAAATATCAAACCCAAAATTGCTCTTATATATTTGAGGAAAATATCAAACCAAAATTATATATTTCAGAAAAATATCAAACAACATAAATTCCAAATTCCAGTGATAAATGTGAAATACGAGAAAAAAAAAACTTATTTACCTTTGCTTCACAACAACAGTAGCATAGCAAAGTTGGAGGCTGAGAAGACCAAGAGAAAAGGCTCAAGGGAATTTTAAACCCTCATCCCAACATGATTATTTATGTGCCTGGGTCAATAAATATTAATGGAACACATCGAGCCAAGTGGAATATATGGTGCTTGTGGGATGGTTCATCTCAAATGTAAAATGCAAAGCCTAGAAGGAAGGAAGCATGAATTGCAATAGGGTAGCAGAGCAAAGTTCAAGGCTGGAACGAAGTAGTAACAATGCAAAGTTGAACATTGGAATGGAGAAGATCCGGGCACAATTGAAATTTTGGAATGAACCATCGCTTATACGTGCCTTCAATGTTCATTTACCCCTTCATCTAACCTTGTATGGTTGTCATCGATTATAATGCGTAGGTCTCATTAACTGTAATGCCACGTGTTGCGACATGCCCAGTGCTTTGAACTTCCCTCAATCACCACAAGATACGAGCAACATATAACACTGAACAAGATTATGGCCCATCGAGATTCGACGCGATCTGGAATTTGTTTATCTATCTTCTGGTGACGCGACAACATGGACTCATTTACTGGCATTTACTTCTATACAACTACCTCCCTACAGGTTGTGTATAACCCACACCGATAACACTATATTATATCCTTGTAACCCTATAGTGCACATACCCATTAGAATTTTTGATGGGTAATCGATGGGGTTACATGTCAATTTGACAGGTGGATAATTTCAATGCAATTCAATAATGACGTGTGGATTTTATAACAACGTGTCAAATATGGGTTGTAGGACAAAATACGGGCTGTAGCCTGTCAAATTCTAGGACTAATCGCCATTAATCACTTGTTTCTCCTTCGTGGAAATTTGACCCTATCCATCGAAAAATTTCATCATCCCTTGTGCCTATTCAGACCATCCTACCCTCATCGTATTGTTTTAACTACATAATGATCTCGTAGTATCCCATCATTTATCCTCGGCATTGTTGCAATTTTCCTTGCCGCGATGCTAGGTGGGTAACACGAGGGTGCGGGCTAGGTGATGTGGGTTTCCTACAAGTCTAAACATGAGACTTTTTTACCTTTTTGGTCAATTATCACCAGAATCTGGTGATTCAATTGTTGGTGAAATTGTGATTTTTTATTGTTTGAATTGCACTTTGAATTAAAAATGTAGGAGAGTAGACACTTATTTACATACGTCAAAGAATATACTAAGTGCTCTTTTCAATCAATGTAATAAAGTATATAAAAACATGAGTCTTGTCTCAAAATATATTGAGAGAGCTCTTTGCAATCTACATAGTTGAGCGAATATCTCAACCTCACACCATTCTAGGAAGCATCTAGTTAGAGAGAATCTCTCGCATCCAACTAGTTCCAACAACCTCCTACAAACTAGGAACGAACTCTCTACATAGATACCAACTCTTCCTAATATTCACCAACAATCATTACAACCACATATGTGATCACACCTAAGACAAGTAGGAGTTATGTATTCCAACACTTCCCCTTAAGGACTACTTGTCTTAATTTTTGTTAGTTGAGGTCTTCATCAACATCTCCTCCTCTGCAGTACATGCTCTTTTTATCAACAAAGTCTATCTCTAGTCCATCCTGGAATTTGCATCTCGTACCTTGATCATACAAACATCACCACTGTGTCAAATACATGGGTAACTAGTCATTGTAACCGCCGGTCTAATAGGATGTCCCTTCATGTACACAATTATTCAATCTATTGATGAACTTCCCTAAACGTAGAACTTCACCTCCCATAGTCTAAAACCAATAACATGGTCCACACCTGGTATTAAAGAACTCCATCATAGAGGCTATTACACTATAGTAGACAAGATATCCAAGTCATTAGGGACACATAACAAAGGGGTAAGCATATCTATCCAGGTTTTACAACAATATACCCTTTACATGTTACATGTATAAATATAGGTACATACATTACATACTCCACTCATGAAGATACCAGGTACAATCTCAAACTTTTCAAGGACCACTACATAGAATAAAAAACATGACATCATAGACTTGCTTACAACTACAAAGTGATTCACATTACAATATGGTCAACACACCTCACAAAATTTACCTTGTTTTACCTTATTTGTCCATTCTTATCTGATATTTGTTGTTGTCACATCCAATCTCCATTGTTTCCATAAGAACTGTCACCAGTTTCAAAGAACTCTCTGTGTTTCCACAAGACTTCACAGTCATCAGCTTCCTTTGAATCAAAGTCAATATAACTCTCTCTATTGTAACATCTTTATCCTTGTCCTTCCTGTTGCAATCTCAAACACTTTCACTCTCCTTACATGTGCAAATAATCTTGCTTGTAACTTCTAGTGAAACCGATGCACCCATTCTTTGCTGACACCTATCCTTATCCTTCCTTGTTCAATATCCTAACATTACCCATACTGAAAATCCAACTTCGAGTGTTCACGACTCCTTATGCAGGATTGACTGGCTAGTTCAACCTATATACCTAAGCACAAAGATGCACTTTCACACTTAAGATGAATTCATCTACTCTTCATTGAGACCAAACTTACCAACTTTGACCCGTCACGACTTGAGTCATCTAGCTCTAGTTTCGTACACACCAAACTATCAATAAAATAAAATAAGTGTCCATGCTTCTTCACTTGTAGGACTGTTATCTTCAACAAGTACAAGATGGAAACCAAACGTACCATTGATACCTCAGATTGACTTGGAACCTGTTGTACTCCAAGGCCTAACACCAACCTGAACATAAAGACTGAGCAAGTAGCCATCCTATGGACATACTTCCATCTATTGAAACACCTAGGTACCTAACCACTGTGCTTGCCAGTTCTCTAGGAAAATAGTCTGGATGTAGGATGTATCCATACCAATCTTACATTCTCTGCACCTGCCAAGTAGGACTTATAGTGCAACATTCATTAAACAATATTTCATCAAACAACTCGAAGGAACAAAACATGTAGCTATTACTCCCTTTTAGCCACAACTCTCTTTTTATTTTTGACTACGTCAAGCACCCATCTAAGATTTCAAAACATCAACAAAATATAGTAACTCATAAAACATGAAGTATTCCTCCGCTGGAATCATACACATTATTCACTTGTATTTTTAACATCTATACTCACCTGATATTTGTTAGAATCACAAATTCTAACAAAAATAGATCCAAGACTCTAAAACCAAATTATTACCATTACCATGTCAATCAACTTGGACATACACATGAGATGAATAACACATCTGTGTAGATCCCTTCTTTCCACAACACACAAAGTCTCATCATCTATTGCTTTCATTGTTGCAACTCTGATTCTTCCATCAATCGCTTGATCTTTCTTCTTCATCTTTGTCGAAAGCTTCCTCTTGTCATACTTCATCACAAGTATGTCATTTGTTGCTTTTATCTTGCATTCTTTTTCTTTGATTGCTTCATCTCTGCTAAACTTGTTGCATTTCATCAAGATTTTATCTTTTGCATAATTCTTCATGTCTTTATAATGTCTGATATTCAATGATTCTTACAAACAATTTTGAATAAAATTTGTCTATTTTTGGAATGACCAGTGCCAACACAGATTCAAAATTGTGACAATAGTTGGCTAGACTAAATGTCACTACATTGAGAACCTGACTTTTTCCACCCATTTACAATAATGTTTTTCAATGACATGACATACTCTTTATTTTCAAGACATTTGAAGATTCCATCATAAATTTAAAATTGAGGTGTCGAATAACGATCATGCATCCCCAACTTCTCAAGTTAACATCATTTTCAAAACTTTTTGATAACATTTTAATTCACCACAATGACCTAGACACATGCAATTTGACTAAACCTCCCCCTTTGACAAGACAAAACTCCACATGACCATTCCAAACACCTTTAAATATTTTCTATGACTCGTCATAGACTTACCAACAAAAACGCTTTTAATCACTATAAATTGTCAACACAACAAACTTAGGATGATAATTTATTATGACATCTTGACTCCTTCCGACTCTTAAACATGTCTCTTAACAAAACAAAGTGAAGACTCATATATGACTTTACTAATCTCCATCATGAACTTGGATACACTATCATAATCTAAGCATTAACAAAAGATCTACACCACGATCATTAACAAACTTTTCACTTGCCAGTCCCTTCCCAATGGGGTCTAGATGCTTCATAATGCTGAATGCATAATTTGAATTGGGAGTGTGGACAACGAGTCACCACACCAAGAAATCACCTTGAACACCTTGAGCTTTTCCTGCTTTCTCTTCGTTAGCCTCCCCAATAAGATCTCTTCGATCCATGTGACACTCCACATTCCTCTCGTCGTTGTAGTGTTTCCTATGTCCATCCGGGTGTTCCAGCTACTCTATTACTTGGGATACATCCAATGCAAGGGTCTAAATGGTATACGATGAGTCAAAACACGTCTATGGTTTGATTTCTTTCTAAAATGATTCCATTTGATTGTGATTCACGTAGTTTTAAGTATGTGATTAGGGTAATTACACTCCCTTCTTGTGCCACATTTAAATAGTAGCTCAGCTATTTATTTTACGAATGGATGGTGGGTGTGGATGGATGACAGGTGTCATAGGTTACCATATCGACTACATCACCTATGGATGTGCTAGCTGGTGTTTCATATTATGGTCACCTTTCCGTGGCGTTCCATTTTAAAGTTATGGCCATGTTGTTACTCCACGTTTATGTGATCATATACCTGCAATGTTCCATTTTAAAGTTATGGCCATGTTGTTACTCCATGTTTTTGTGATCATATACCTGCAATTACAACATTCATATCGCATTGCAGACATATTGTATGCATTGGGGCATGAGCAAGAGAAGTAGATCTGTTTTTATGACATCCAGAAATATATTGGAGTGGGAAGAAGGCCAATGGAGTATAGAAACAAACAAGGCATTTGGGAAAGAGTTAAGATCTTCCTCCGCCTCTATTAAAATATCTCGAATCGTTTCTTATAATTTATTATTTATTGTTTTCAAGTTTCCTTCAATTATGATTTATGGTTTATAGGTTACATATCAATGGGCGATTTAGGCTTAGCAATGAACCTAAATCCCTCATCGATAAAACTAAATCACTCACCTCTATAAACCATAAAACGTTGTATAGATATTGATCCTTGTTGTTTATGGTTTATACTATTTACGGTTTATTGATACATCGATTTAGATATATATTTTACTGTTTACGGTTTACAGTTGTGCTTGGATTATGATTTATTGTTTACAAGTTACATAACTATGACTGATTTAGGTTTAATGAGGTTTAGCGATAAGTGATTTAGGTTCATGGTTCTCAGATTTATGGTTTATGGTTCTTAGCTTTATGGTTTTAGGTTCGACTTGCATGCATTTGCTCAATAGTTAGCCCACATGCATGCATTTAAGAATTTTTTTTCGTGATCTGCATGCATGCATTTGATGGTGACCCCGCCTAAATGTAGATTTTAACCTTGTACAATATTTACTGCAAACAATTTTTCAGTAAAAGAACAAAAAATATACAATGGAAAATACTCAGATTACACATAGATTTTTCCCCTGTAAACCCAAACCGGGAAAACCAACATATTCTCTATTCATTCACAATCACACATTGTTTACAATACAATATACATATATGAGCCAACAACATCCGAAACCTTAACCCAATGGCCTAGATTAGTCAACAACCCTAATTCCTTAACCGTAAATAGAAAACCATCGGTAGAAACGGTGTGCTGAAAAAATTCCCAACAATGGACATGAAAATCGAGGCGACACGAAAAACGAGGCAAAAATGCGACACGTTTCTTGAGGAAAAAAAATTTCTTGGGGTCGTTGCCCCCGAACCCCCGTGTGCCTAGTGCAACATAGAAAACAATAACGCTACTCATGCAAATAATATAACACATACCCAAAATTCTCTCACTTGTTGTTTTATTTGCATACATGGGGTTACACGGTTACATAGTCAACAATCCAGGGTAGTAATGCCCGTAGATCCTCTACACTAAGAGAACTTATCAGTGCTCACAGATTTTGTTAATGGCTCTACAACATTCTTCAAAGTGTTCACCATCATCAACAACAATTTATTTTCTTCAACCTTGTCTCTCACAAAGTGATGTTGAACATCAATGTGCTTTGTCTTTGAATGACAAGGCGAGTTCTTCTCTAGAAGAATTGCACTCTGACTATCAAAATCTATTCTTACAGTTTGGTGTACACACCCAATACCTGAATACAATCTTTTTAACCATACTGCTTCCTTTCTTGCATGAGTGGCTTCCATGTATTCAACTTTTGTAGTTGAAAGTGCCACTACAAACTGTCTCTTGCTCATCTAATTGATTGCTCCTCCAAACAGGTTAAACACATACCCGCTTGTAGATCTCTAGCCCAGTCTGCATCCACAAAGCCATGTATGTCCAACACTCTGTCTAGTCTTGGTCTTCCTTGGTAGCAAAATCCATAGCTAGCAGTGCCACACAAATACTTGAAAACCCTCTTTATTGATGTCCAATGCTCCTTCCCTGGTTTTGACATATATCTGCTAAAAAATCCCATTGCATATGCAATGTCCAGTCTAGTACATATATGCAATGTTCGTCTAGTACAGACCATTGCATACATCAAACTGCCAAATTCACTCACATATGGAACACGATACATGTCCTCCTCCTCTTCTGGTGTCTTGGGACAATGATTTTCATATAAATTTACACCAATGGGAATAAGGACCCTGACTAGTTTACATTCCTACATATTAAACCTCTGTAATATTGTCTCCACATATTTTCTCTGATTTAACCAAAGTTTATTGTTTTTTCGATCTCTTTTAATTTCCATGCCCAAAATAAAATTTGCAGCACCAAGATTATTCATGTCAAATTTAGAGGACAACCGAGTTTTCACATCGTGGATAATCTCCTTGTTGTTTCCTATCAACAACATGTCATCCACATACAAGACCAAATAAATCAAATTATCACCAATTAATTTAAAATACACTTAATGATCCTCTTTGCTTCTTGTGAATCCAAGTCCCAACATATAAGTATCAAATTTTTGATACCACATCTTTAGTGATTGTTTTAAACCATACAAGGACGTTTTATGCTTGCATACCATCTCCTTCTTTCCCTTCACAACAAAGCCTTCTAGTTTCTTCATATAGATTTCTTTTTCCAGATCCCCATGTAGGAATGTTGTCTTCACATCCATCCGTTCTACTTCAAAATCAAACACAACAACAATAGATAACAAAAATCTAATAGAAGTTAACTTGCCAACATGAGAACAAATCTCACCAAAATCAATTCCCTCAACCTGGGAATAATCCTTTGCTACTAACCGAGATTTGTATTTCTCCACTTTTCCTTCTGCATTCAACTTCTTTTTAAATACCCATTTGTTGGCAATGGGATTTCTTCCAGTCAACAACTCCACTAGATCCCATGCCTCATTCTTATCCAAGGCTACCATTTCTTCATCCATGGATTTTTTCTAGAGTTTTCCATCCTATGAATCCATTGCCTCCCTAATAGTTCTAGGATCATCATCAGTAATAGACAAAACAAAATTTGAACGTAAATCATATGGAGTATACCTTTCTGGTTGCCTTCTTTCCTAAACCGATCTCCTCAATATTAGAGTATGAGGATCTTCTTCTTCTGATTCCTATTCTTCTGTAGAGTCTAATTCATCATTCTTTAAATCAAACTCTATTTTCTTTGGTTTTTCCTTACTTGGTAGGACATCCTGTTTGACAATATCTTTTATTTATCTAAATACCACATCTCGTCTATACACAACCTTCTAAGTTTCTGGGTTCCAAATCTTATAAACTTTAATACCATCTTTATACTCAATAAAGATACACTTTTGAGCCTTCTTATCTAGCTTACTCATGTTTTTATTTGGAACATGGACATAGGCCTCACAGCTAAATACCTTGAGATGTGTGAGAGAAGGCTTCTTACCAGTCCATACGTCTTGTGGAGTCTTTTCATCCATTGTTGATGAGGGTGATTTGTTGACTAGGTAACATGCAAAACCCATTGCCTCTGCCCAAAATTATTTCCCTAAATCGACACCACTAAGCATGCACCTTTCTTTTTCCATCAACATCCTATTCATCATTTTTGAAAATCTATTCTGATGAAGTGTTTATGTAGTCTTCTTCCTTGCTATACCACACTTCTTACAAAATTCTTCAAATCCATTCCCGCATAACTCTCCACCATTATCTGTCCTCAACACCTTAATTCTTTTATCAGTTTGATTATCAACAAGAGCCTTAAACTCTTTAAACCTGTCAAAGACTTTAGATTTATTATTAAGGAAACATATCCAAGTATTCCTTGAGAATTCATCTATAAATGAGACATAGTACACAGATTTTCCCAATGATAGAACCGACACAGGTCCAAACATATCACTGTGAACTAGTTGTAAAATTCCTTCTGCCCTCATTATACTAGAGGGGAATCTTACCCGATTATGATTTCCATATACACAATGTTCACAAAAATCAAAATCCAGAGAGAATTTAGACATACCTTCAAGCATACCTTTACCATGTAGTAGTCGAAGACCTTTCTCTCCGATCTTCCCTAGTCTTTGATGCCACAACATAACCTTTTCTCTAGAGAATGTAGGAATTTTTTCTTCTTCAACTCCAATATCAGGAACAATGGAAATATTACACCCATCACTGATATTTGTTCCTTGTAGCTTATAGAGATTTCCAAACCGAACTCCCTTCAACAACACCATTGCTCCTCGAACCATCCTGTAGGTTTTCTTTTCAAATATTTTTTTTATCCCTGCATCATCCATTTTGCTTACAAAAATCAATTTTATATCCAATCCTAGGATGTTCGGAACACCAAGTAGTTTTATAATCCTTCCATCTATGAGCCTCAACTTTACTTTTCTTCATCCTATGATTATGGTTGTTGAGTCATCCCCCAGGAAAACATTACTTCCATCATACCTTTCATATTCATAGAACCACTCCCTGTGGGGAGTCATATAAAAGGATGCACCTGGGTCAACCAACCATGCCTCATGATCTACATGTGTGCTTGAAGAAGCAAAGTACACATCCTCTCCTTCTTGCTTGGAGGTCTTTTCTTCTATAGAAGGAGCTTCTTCATATCCCTTCTTTTTCTCAACTTTGGATCTACACTCCTTGTAGTGCCCTTATTTTCCACATCTCCAACATACCTTTACATAATTTCTGTGATATTTAGATCTACCCTTAGACTTAGAGCTCCCACTTGAGGATTTATATCTATTTCTTTCCTGGGAGCATCCTCTTGCAAATAATGCATCTGTGCTCTATCTTTCCACACTACAACAAATCCCTGTGTTTAGCTCCCTTTTTTTCTTCCACTAGTTGTTTTAATGTATTTTTCTCCACTTTTATGCTAAAGTTGGTGCTATTTATCGAGAGGGACCTATTTAGGGTGTTATTTTCACAGAGAAACACAATTTGGCACTAATCTAGGTGCTATTAACACCTAGTTTAGTGCCCTATTTAACGCCCAAGTTAGTGCCTAAGTTAGCTCCCTATTTAGCTCTCTATTTAACGCCCTAGTTAGCACCCCAATTAGCGCCTAGTTTAACTTCCAGTGTAGCTTCCAATTTAGATTTTGTTTTAACTTACAGTTTAGATTCCAGATTAGCTTCCTTTTTAGCTTCTAGTTTGGCTTCCAATTTAACTTCTAATGTGACTAAATAGTAATTTTGTTGAGTTTTTGGGGGTTAAGTGGATAGGGGCTTTGGGGATTAGGTGATTTAGGGATTAAGGGTTAACGGATTAGGGGTTACAGTTTAAGGGATTAAGGGCCAATGGTTAATGGATTTGGGGATTAGGGGTTAGGTAGTTTATTGGTTAATTGATTAGGGATTATATATGGTCAAGGGATTAATGACATCCATTGACCATGCATTGAGATCATCCATGTCTCATTGTTATCAATTGTCATTTCCATGTGTAGAATATTTGTCAGAACCACTCTCTTGAAATTCCATGGAACTTCCAATACACCCATCACAAATGTCTTCCATTGACCCCTCACAGTGTGCAAAGAATGGGACAACCTTTGAAATTTCTTCAGTTTGTGCATGTATGCATTAAAATTTAACATGGTTAGACTAGACACATGCGTTGAAGGTATGAGAGGGTTTCAAAACTCAAGGATGTCTAATGTCCCCACATAATCTTTGAGATCATCCATGTTTGCATCAACGTTCATAATGGGCGTCTCATTGTCATCATTCGTCATTTTCATCTATAGAATCTTTGTTGGAACTCTCTTAAAATGTCATGGAACTTCCAATTCATCCACCACAAATGTCATGCACCAACCTCGCATAGTGAGAAGTGAATGGGGCCAACGTTGAAATTTCTTCAATATGTGCCTGTATGTGTCGAAATTTGACATGGTTAGACTAGACACATTGATGCAGGAGC
Organism: Picea sitchensis; assembly: GCA_010110895.2. Taxonomy (NCBI): domain Eukaryota; kingdom Viridiplantae; phylum Streptophyta; class Pinopsida; order Pinales; family Pinaceae; genus Picea; species Picea sitchensis. Next base: position 11,311 of record SNQJ01S0172568.1, read on the forward strand.
ATTACTGTCACTCACACGGAGAAAGACTCACCAACATATTGGAATCTGTACGGGAGCTCAATGTTGGCAATTACAACAAATATTTTGGAGACTGCCTTAACTCAACGCCGGAATTAATCTTTTGAGGCACGCTTGAACAATTACGAGCGAAGTGGGAGATTCCACTATGTCTTTGGAATGCAACTGGTCTAGATAGTCGTTAGGGTAATTTTTAGAGTAGACGAGTAGCCAAGGGGAAACCCTAAGAACCCTTCGATAAATAGAGGTTTTGTACGCCCGAATGAGGCTAATCAACATAATAGGAGATGGGAGAAAAATCTCAGTTTTTAGTTTTTATTTGGAATCGCAGTTGTAACCATTTTCACTTATGAATAGAACAAAGGAAAATTGATCCAATGCATGGTGTGAACATTGTTTGCAATTCTATGTATTGTGTTTTCATGAATGAATGAATGAATCTCATTTTGAGTAGATGGAAATGTTAATGTTAGGATAATTTTCAATTGTTTATCTTCTACGGAAGTAGTGCAAGGTGTGCACACAGAACGCAAGGAGTGCATTGACGGAGTCTGTTTTGATTCCAAAGCTCAGAAGAGATATCACGAAATTTCCCTTTGCAAGGAGTGCACGGTCATCTACAAGAACCCAAAACCTTGCGTAAGATATGGTGCAAGGAGCGCATAGATCCGAGATTCGATTAAGCGTTGAAGAGTCAGAAAGGAGAACACTAGGAAGGCGAGAGGAATTTCTCTTCGAGAAATCCTTCAGGATCTGAGTTATTGAAATCCCTGAAATGCAAGGAGCGCGCGAGAAATGAAATTCTTCATGAGACGAAGCTTAGGAGGAACAACACTTTCATAAGTGTTAAAAAGATCCAAGAATTGGACTCGACGAAGGAGCAAAGGTTCGAGACCTTTGAACACCCAGAAGATCTTCTAATTCTGAAGATAGCGTAAGTGCAAGGAGGAAAGATTTCAGTCGTTTGATCTGAACGCTAGAGAATTGGAACCATCCATTGGGAGAGACGCGTGGTGAACGATCAACGTTTCACTAACTTGTGCTTTGGAGGAGTCAAAGGGCAGAACGCTAAGAATTCGCAAAGCTGGAAAACGCGAATTGATCTGAGTTGTTGGATCCAGGAAAGATTTGGACCATTGATTTTCCAGGGTGTAATATCAACATTTTGGGGATCAGAAGATTGGAGGTGACAAGTCTTTCAACTTCGCGAAACATGAAGTCCCAAAATCATCATGACCATTGGATCGAGGGAGGATCTGGACCGTCAGAACTGAAGCATCATGATTTTGGCTATCGAGAGAACGGAGCCAAGGGAACTCTGAAGTCGTGAAACGACGAATTGATCGCAGTCGTCGATCAAGGGAAGATATGAGTCGTAGATCTCGGGTCATCGTGATTTCAGATATCGGGAGAATGGAGGTAAGGGAACTCCGAATTTGTGAAACGTGAAACACTGACTTGATTGCAACCATCGATCAAGGGAAGATCTGAGCTGTAGATCTTGGGTCCTCGTGATTTCGGCTATCGGGGAAATAGAGGCAGCAATACTCCCAGAGTCACGAGACGCGAAAGCACGACACGCCTTTCATTCAGGCACATGGTCACTTCCAGTGGTCACAAGGGAGTCAAGGCTTAGCAAAGAAGAGATAACGCCTGTTTGGCGTTGAAATTTGAACAACACTTAGGAGGGGGTCTGTGGGTCTCGTACGAGCTATGCCTTTGGAGGAAGGACCCGTGTGGGTGAGTTTTGGGTCTAGCAGAGGCCCGAAGAGTCAATTAGACTCAATTTCTTGATTGATCTTAGACTGGGAGGTTGCACAACCCTTAGGAGAGAAGGGGGGGTCTGCATCACACATTCCTTGAAAGTATGGGAGGGTCTCAAGACTCAAGGATGTATGATATCCCCACACAATCTTTGATATCATCCACATTTTCATCAACATTCATCATGCATGTCTCATTGTAATCATTCGTCATTCCCTTATATAGAATCATTGTCGGAACTATCTTGAAATTTGACGTGGAACTTCCAATACACCCATCACAAATTTCTTCCACCAAACCCACACAGTGAGTAGTGAATGGGGCCAATGTTGAATTTTTTTCAATCTGTAACCATATGCGTCGAAATTTGACATGGTTAAACTAGATAATTTACTTGATGGTATGGGAGGGTTTCAAGAATTAAGGATGTTTGATGTCCTCGCATAATATTTGAGATCATCCATGTTTGCATCAACGTTCAATATAATGGATGTCTCATTGTCATTATTTGTCATTTCCATCTATAGAATCTTTTTCGGAACTCTCTTGAAATGTCATGGCACTTACAATACACCCATCACCAATGTCATCTTTCATCGACCTCACATAGTGAGCAATGAATGGGGCCAACATTGAAATTTCTTCAAACTATGCTTGTATGCATAGAAATTAAACATGGTTAGACTAGACACATGACTTGACAGTATGGGAGGGTTTCAAGACTCAAGGATGTCTGATGTCCCCACATAATCTTTGAGATCATCCATGTTTGCATCAACGTTCATAATGGACGTCTCAATGTCATCATTCGTCANTCTGTAGAATATTTGTTGGAACTCTCTTGAAATGTCATGGAACTTCCAATTCACCCACCACAAATGTCATGCACTAACCTCGCATAGTGAGAAGTGAATGGGGGGCCCAACATTGAAATCTCTTCAATATGTGCCTGTATGCATAGAAATTTGACATGGTTATACTAGACACATTCCTTGACGGCATGTGAGGGTTTCAAGACTCAAGGATGTATGATGTCCCCACATAATCTTTGAGATCATCCACATTTGCATCAACGTTCATCATGCATCTCTCATTTCCATCATTCCTCGTTCCCTTCTATAGAATCGTTGTCAGAACTATCTTTAAATTTGACATGGAACTTCAAATACACCCATCACAAATTTATTCCACCTACCCCACACAGTGAGTAGTGAATGGGGCCAACATTGCAATTTTTTCAATCTATGCCTGTATGCGTCGAAATTTGACATGTTTAGGATAGATATTTGCCTTGATAGTATGGGAGGGTTTCAAGACTTAAGGATGTTTGATGTCCCCGCATAATATTTGAGATCATCCTTGTTTGCATCAACACTCAATATAATGGATGTCTCATTGTCATCATTCATCATTTCCATCTATAGAATCTTTGTCAGAACTCTCTTGAAATGTCATGGCACTTCCATTACACCCATAAAAAATGTCATTTTTCATCGACCTTGCACAATGAGCAGTGAATGGGGCTAGCGTTTAAATTTCTTCAAACTGTGCCTGTATGCGTCGAAATTTTACATGGTTAGACTTGAAACATGCCTTGAAGGTATGGGAGGGTTTCAAGACTCAATGATGTCTGATGTCCCCACATAATCTTTGAGATCATCCATGTTTGCATCAACGTTCATAATGAATGTCTCATTGTCATAATTCCTCATTTCCATCTGTAGAATCTTTGTTGGAACCCTCTTGAAATGTCATGGAACTTCCAATTCACCTACCACAAATTTCGTGCACCGACCCCACATAGTGAGAAATGAATGGGGCTAATGTTGAAATTTATTCAATATGTTCCTATATGCATCAAAATTTGACATGGTTATACTAGACACATGCCTTGATGGTATGGGAGGGTTTCAAGACTCAAGGATGTCTAATGTCCCCACACACCAGTACATATTGTAAAAATTTTGACGTTCTATTTGCGGCGTTATGGACAAAATTGGCCATACTGTCGAAAAATAGAGGAAATTTTAATTTTTTTTTCCATATTTCCCGATAATGTCGCTATTTCCACGTTGACTTCTCTCTTGCCACGTTGTCGTCTCTCTTGTGACGTTATCATCTCTCTTGCCACGTTTTCCACATAGTTGTCTCTCTTGCCACGTTTGTGACATAGTTGTCTCTCTTGCATTGTTTGTGAAAATAGTTGTCGTAGTTACGATGTTGTGGAAACTAGGTTTTCCCCCTCCAATGGTCACCTAGTATTTTGAGCAAGTCAACTTTGATTTGGTCAATGATCATCGGAATTGCGATGTTATAAAATCTATAAATATGTTGCATTTTATGGATGTTGCGACAAGTTTTCTATAATAACAACACTTAAAAAATGGTTTGCAGGTCTTCTCGGCTAGATTACAACTATTAAAAGACATTGTATGAGGGTTCTTCTCGTTTCGTTTTAATTTTCTGATCGGTCAAATTTTAAAAGAAACAACTATTAAAATACATTGTACTAGGGATAGAGTACATAATGGGCAACGATGACCTGTGAATGGGGCCAACGTTGAAATGTTTTCAAAATGTTTCTGTATGACATCATAGATCATTGAGTCTTGAAACCCTCCCATACCATTAAGGCATGTGTCTAGTCTAACCATGTCAAATTTCAATGCATACAGGCACATATTAAAGAAATTTCAATGTTGGCCTCATTCACTAGTGCTCACTAAGCGGGGTCGGTACATGACATTTGTGGTGGTTGAATTGGAAGTTCCATGAAATTTCAAGAGAGTTCCAACAAAGATTCTACGGATGGAAACAATGACATTTGACAAATATGAGATGCCCCATTATGAACGTTGCTGCAAACATGGACGATCTCAAAGATTATGTGGCCAAGACATCAAACATACTTGAGTCTTGAAACCCTCCCATAATATCAAGGCATGTGTCTAGTCTAACCATGTCAAATTTCGATGCATACAGGCACATATTGAAGAAATTTCAATGTTGGCCCCATTCACTTCTCACTATGTGGGGTTGGTGCATGAAATTTTTGGTGGTTGAATTGGAAGTTCCATGACATTTCAAGAGAGTTCCAAAAAACATTCTACGGATGGAAACAACGACATTTGACAAATATGAGATGCCCCATTATGAACGTTGTTTCAAACATGGACGATCTCAAAGATTATGTGGTCGGGACATCAGACATATTCCTTGAGTCTTGAAACCCTCCCATACCATCAAGGAATGTGTCTAGTCTAACCATGTCGAATTTCGACACATACATGCACATTTTGAAGAAATTTCAACGTTGGCCCCATTCACTGGTGACTATGCGGGGTCGGTGGAAGAAATTTCACTATGCTCATTCACCTTCAAGGCAAGCCCCATTCACTATGCTCACTATGAGACATCCATTATATTGAACTATGATGCAAACATGGATGATCTCAAATATTATGCGGGGACATCAAACATCCTTAAGTATTGAAAACCTCCCATACCTTCAAGGCAACTATCTAGTTTAATCATGTCAAATTTCGATGCATATAGGCATAGATTGAAAAAATTTCAACGTTGGCCCCATTCACTGCTCACTATGCGGGGTCGGTGGAAGAAATTTGTGATGGGTGTATTCGAAGTTCCATGACAAATTTCAAGATAGTTTCGACAATGATTCTATAGAAGGGAATGATGAATGATGACAATGAGAGGTGCAACATGATGAACGTTGATGCAAATGTGGACGATCTCAAAGATTATGTGGGGACATCATACATCCTTGAGTCTTGAAACCCTCCCATACCATCAAGGCATGTGTCTAGTCTAACCATGTCAAATTTCGATGCATACAGGCACATTCTCACCATTATTCACATAACCCCCACACTATATTCCCCTCAGTTACTCAATAATCCAAATTTAGAAATGACCAAAACTAATGAAACAATGACAGAATAACAAACCTTGGAAGAGAGATAGATGGTTGTAGATAATCATAGAGGCAATGAAAATTAGAAAAACTTTAACCCCATGCCCATGAAATAGTTTCTTATTAATTATTAAATATCTAAGGCAATACTCCACTAGGTTTCCCATAAAGCAATCAATGGATTGGACTATTTCTGCCTACATGAGGGCACTGAAAAGGAAGGAGATGCTTGAGGGATTGTTGAGTAGAGAAAGGAAACATTTTCCCTTGTGTTGTGTATGACATGGAAGAGATATTTTCCCTTATACTCAAAGATCACTCACAGACCCACTCAACTACACTTGTTTTCTTTTGTTCTCAATGTTTTTGTTAATTCTTATTATTGAGATCACTACTATTTTGAGTATCTGAATTCCTGTTGTATTTGTTTAGGTTATTCTTCATTGCTACTACTGTTTAATAAGAAAATGTTCCCTTTGAAAGTCTTCTCTTTGAAAATTGGCTTTCTTTAGTTTCACACATTGATGGTAGTGCTCCAGATGAGCAACAACCTCAGGATGATCCTTTGCAGTAGGAGTCTCCACCACCTGGCATGATACCACCACCTCCTATGAATCAAGTATCCTATTTGTTTCTTTCCAATGGCTCTCATGGGGTGTTTACATGTACTAGGCAACAAGACCAACAACAAAGTAAATATTAGGACGGGTGCGAGTCAAATACCAAAAGGCTACCAAATAATCAACGTTACAAAGTGGCATCCACCTCACTCACACAAAACAAATATTAGTGCATCGATGTTTATGTTGTTAAAACCCTCAGAGAGGGAAACAATTCATGGTCCCATCAACATGGCAATGCAAACCAACATTTTAATGCAAAAAGAAAATAGATTGCATGGACATCTTTCAACAATTGATTGTTTGCAAATGATCCTCTATGCTCTTTAAATAAAGACAATGGACCAATCAGGTGTCAAGTCATGGATAAAGTTTTCTTGATATCGAGGAGAAGAAGAACCATCATATCAATTTATGTCTAGAACAAAATCATGACTATCAAAATAGTTAGTTACAAAAGCACACTAAAGAAACACACTTTACCTAAAAACACATTAGACCAAGTTGATCATATCCAACTCTCAAGTGTCTAAATATCCTAATACGAGCACTCATTTTCATGGATTTAGAATTTATATTTTAAACTCCATCTTATCATAATGGTTTTAGACTTCAGAAAATGACATGAAATTGACAACACAAATAGTGCATTTCCTAACATCAAAGACTATTTAATTATATTGACATTTGCATTTCAATTTTTATTTATTCATATCAATGGTTAATGGGTCCAAGTTTAACATGGATCTATGGCAATGGAGAATATTAAAAATGATTTAAATGTGATAATATAATAGAAATATACATCAATAAAGAGATGTATGTTGTAACGCCCCCGACCATCAACCCCACGGTCAGGCAAACACTACTGTGAGGAACAACATCATTCTCATACTTAATTAATAACATGCATTTAAGTCATATTAAACACATTTAACTCAGAGTAAGCACAAGATTACTGCTAACATAAATAATCCCTTGGCATTAACAATAATTCATATGCACAACATAATACATGATGCATATAAGAATCATAGGCATGCAAAACATAATATTAAGCATAAGTTGATACTTATCTTTGAAACCTTGGTAATTCCATCAACCACGTGCAGGACTTCCACGAACCTCCCAAACTTATACCACGTTGCTCATCAATCTCAGCAGTGGGTCACCCCCGAGCTGGGACTAAGCTCCACCCGAGGCAAAGAATCCTAGTCTAGGCTGAGGTTACAGGAAAAACTACATAGAATAACTGAAAGGATTCTTCCCAGGATGCCTTCTTACGCCTACTACTCATGGACTCTCATTCCCCACATGCCTATTCTGCCTGGGAGTATACACCTTCACAAGCACAGTCCATCAGTGCTTCACCTCCCTCTCTGGGTTTCGACAACATGCCAGATCAGGAAGTCTTAGAGCTCCGTAGTTGGTGCTGGACTCTCTCTAGAAGAAACCACTTCCCAGCAGACTCCTTCACCTGGAAATTTCTTCTCACAGGCCTGACAGACTGCCTCTTCAACTAAGGGCCTTAAAACCCGGTTCTTCAGCCCCTTCTGACTCAATTCCCACATGGTGAGGATAACCACAACAACAATAACAATTTAGTTAACTCACGGTGACAACAACATCAAGAATTTGGGTATGGACATCCAAAAATGACAACAGTCCACACTAAGACACAACATGGTTCAGACATTTACAGGGTGCTTGGACTTCACAGGAGACACGGCTCGGTTTGCGAGTTTTCCACTAGTTTCAGGGTGCGTGACTAGGAATCAACACAGACGTCGATCATAGAACTAAATAGAATTCATGAAGGATGGGGAATGGAAAAGCGACTCAGGTGGAGAATGGAAAAATGCAAGAGAAAACAATTTTCCCGTGAGGGTTTCCTTCACGGTGCACGGGTAAGCAAATGCAGACGCAGAGGCAAAACGGGTTAAGACGAGCATCACGATGAACTTAGGCGGAGGATGACAGAATGACCGAACCACCCCCCGCCATGGATGACTTTTGCAATTTTTTTACTGCATGTTCCTGGGTCGACACATGTCACCCATGAAGCTGCATGCACTCCATCAACATGCGTTCCTCTCCAGGAACTTAGGACAAAACATATATTTCACATGGATTTTGGAATAATATTAAAATATTATTCCCAAGGACTTAAGCCCCTAGGCTCAACACTTAGCCTCTCTTTCCAACCTTCTAGCCCCCAATCCCTTACCCGCTCTGTGGAATATTAGTCCCCCATCACTCATTCATCATGGTTGGTTTGCACACAACGGTGTTTATATTTTTTATTAATGTTCTGCATGATTACATATACAAAAGTAGGCTCTCGGCCTTAACACTTAGGCTCTTTGGCCTAATAACACATAAGCCCACGAGCTTATATAAACTTGGATCACCAGCCTATAAAACATAATTACAATTCATAATGAAAGCTTTATACTTCATAGACATGATTTACAATAGGGATCAGCCTTGGGGACATTACAATCCCCTCCCATTATTTTTGCATTGTCCTCAGTGCAACTTTACACTGCATCTGCAAGCTTTTCAAAATTTTCAAAAAGATGTGGGTACTCTGCCTGCATAACATATTCATGCTCCCATGTCGCGTCCTCAGGACCGTACCAGGTCCACTTGACCTTTACAAGCCCTATAGCTCGATTCCGGAGCTGTTTGTTTTTCCTGTCCAATATGCGCACAGGATGCACTTGCAGGACACCTTCTTGTTCCACCTGAATCACATTCCAATCGATAACATGAT
>SNQJ01S0172570.1:4941-20422 GCA_010110895.2 Picea sitchensis
TAATTGAATTTTATGTTGAGTACAGTATTTAGTATGCTATGTAACTGTTTCAGATCAATTCAACAAATAATCTGTGCAGGGCACGCTCTACAAGGTCTCTCTCTAGAATAATCTAGAATTCAGCAAGGTGTGTCATTTTTTCTATAACTCATTTTCTAAGAGGTTCCAAGTAGTGACTGTTGGAGGAATTGCATAAAACACACTGAAGAACATTGCGTATCAGTTTTAGATCTTTATTCATTACAGGTACAAAGTTATGATTATTCCAAGTTAGGGTTGTTGACTAATCTAAAACTAGTCTTGTGAGATTAAAGAAAAGTTTGATGAAAATGCTAGTCTCTTGTTGTTAAAGTTAAGGAAGGTTTGAAGGTATGTGACCATATACACCAGGTCTATTACAGAGTTACAAATCATATTTGGATGATGAAATTGATGAGGGCTTTTGGTTGAGGTACATATTGAGTACATGGTTGAGACAAATAGTTGATGAGTTGGCACATACATGAGGTGTATACTTGATGATGTTGGTACATATTGATGAGTCATAGTTGATTAGTAGTTGACATATGATTGGTACATACTTGGTACATGGTTGGATACACTTGTTTATGGTACAGGTTGATTACATGTTGTTTGGTACAGCTTGGTGCATGGTTGATGCACTTGTTTATGGTACATATTGATTACAGGTTGAGGTACAGGTTGATGCATGGTTCAGATTTATTGGTACATGTTTATAGCTGTATATCTCACAATGATAGTGTGACAGTGGTTCCATCAATCTACTTCTACTTCAGGGCGGTTGGACAGGGCAAGGACAGGTGGTTGTAGCCACCTTCCGATTGTAGTTGGATAACATAGGAGGTTGTAGCCTCCTTCTGGTTGTAGCTAGATAATTGGGGAGTTGGAGCTTCCCTCAGGTTGTAGCTTGAGAAACTAGGGGATTGGAGCCTCCTTCCAGTTGCAGCTGGAAAACAAAGGAAGTTGGTGCTTCCAATGAATGTAATTCTTCAAGACATATAAGAAAAAACATTATGTGGTTTTATCCTGCTTTGGGTTTCCACGTAAAACACCGATGTACTATGTATGTCTATGATTTTTCATTTGTTCATTGCTCATTATTGGATGATAATTCTACATTGACATCACACTTCAATTATTTGGTTAAAAAGGGATTAAATTGCTCTATTACCAATTCACCCCCCCTCTCAGTAATCCAACAGTAACAACATAGAGATTCAATATTGCAATTTCTGATCCATTGAAAAATACTTTTGCAAGCACCATCTCAACATTGTTTTCTTCAAAATATATATGCTCCAAAATTGTTACATGTTTTTTCACCAATATCATCACCCTATGTGTAATGTAACTCGATATGCAATTGTGATTTGGAAATTGTTTGTTTTGCAAGCATAATGCCATGTATGTTTCCTATAAGCACAGAATATTGGATTGCATTATGTCATAGTCATTGAGTATATCATCCATATGTGCATGTAAGTTACGAGTGTTAAGTGGGAGAATTGATACAAATGATTGTGTTTGTATGGATTGGTAATCATACTGCAAATTCCACTTTGCGATAGTCCTTAGGTGTTGCATATCAATATCAACTTTGTGTTTGAATTTGAAATTATCTTTTGTAAGAGGATTTAGTAAATACAAGGACTCTATACTTTTGACATGGGACAGTGTTGTGTATACAAGTCCATGTATTTGAATTCTAGTAGGCTCAAATGAAACACTATCAAGTGTTAGTCCTTGCGATCTGTGGACTGTACGTGCACATGCAAGTTTAATTGGAAATTATTTTTGAATCTTCAGTCAACCTGTCTTTGCTGATGTCGATACTAGTTTTGATATTCACAAGATAGGTGTCCAATCGCTTGCAGTGTTTGAATTATATAGATAAGCCAACTTGTTTGCTTGTTGGTGGCCTATATGTGGTTCATGGAACTTAATCCAGAGGACATAAAGTTCTTTTGTTTTGGTATATCCTTTTAGTATTCCATCTGCACAATTGACCAAGCCATCCTGTGAATCATAGTTGTAGGAATATATTTCAACCAACATGTTTACTTTCAGGACAAGTTGCAAAGGTAAAGTGGTTGTATGTTCATGATGTGGCACATTTCCATGGTTGTCTTCTTCGAGGTCAATTGAATTGATGATGATATCATCGCCAGATATGAGTGATAGAATGAACCTGTTATGCATTGAAACATTCCTATTCGTGTAGAACAGGTAAGGGAAGGTTGGGTCTATTGGTGCAGGTCGCATGCAGCTCGAATTGATATATGTTAAGTCATCATGTGTTTGGTTGTTTGTCCGCATTCTATTCAGAATTGCAATAAATGTTTCATCTGTCTAGCGCATTGTAGCATGCAATTCAAATCATTTAATATTGTCTTTCCAGAAGTCATGCCTCATTGTTTGCATGTTGGTCGTAGGTTTTTCAAATATCAAAGAATCTTGGATGGTCTGTGCCTGGTAAAGATCCCCATAGAATATCATGTCAATGTTTCCAAAGTATTTTGTGTGCACATGTTTTATGTTTCTTAGTCGTTTGTCAATGGAATACACGAAGCAACTTCCAATCAAATATGCCTCATCTATGAAGACAAGTTGCAGTTCATCATAAATCTTAGACAAGGTATCTAACATTTCCTTGTTGAGTGGAAGAAACTGTGACATGTTAAAAGGAATAAAAAACGCAGAGTGGATTGTTTTTCCACCTACATTATATGTAGCTTTTCCTATGTATGCAACAATTAGGCCCTTTGGTTTCATAAGATCAAAGGAATTGTTTGAATCATAGATTCGTATAAGCATTTGGAATAGTGATTTTGTTGTGAATGTCTTTCCTGTTCCTACTCTGCCTGTAAGGAACAAGTGCACAAGAGTGTGCATGCTCAAGCGTTTTTTAATCTCAATGTCCTTTAGAATTGTTTATTTTTCTCGATTCAACAGACGTCTGATTCTGTGGTATTCATTATTTTCAATAAAGAAAGGATATTTTGTGACTTGAAATTCAAGATTGATACGTTTTTCAATGCTTCCTGCTCGAGGACGAGGCAAATCTGCTTGCAAGTCATAGGACTTGCAGGGAGTTCTAGCTATTTTTCTGTTTTTGAATGTCACATCAAGACTGCCATGGTTTTCTAGTTCATTAACTGCACTTTCTAGATCACCCCATGTTGGATTAACATTGTAAGTAATCTAGATTCATTGGTTTTCACTATAGTCTCAGAGGCAACATACGCAACTTTCCATGTAGGGAAGTTATGTTTTAATGTGTTTTTCGTTTTCATTGAACGAAGCATATAACAATAGTTTTTCTCTACAATAGTTTTCATAGTCAGTATGTTTGTTGTATTTGGCAAACCGTATCACAAACGATTTTTATCTTTTTGATATGGGTGCACCATTTTTTTTGTAATGCGATACGAATTCTGCTAAGAAGATATGCTTAATAGAAGATGGATGCTGGAGGTAATAATCAATAGTAGAGTGACATAGTACGTCCTCTGAATTGTTAGGCTCTTGTTCTAGCAAATACGGTGGTTTAAGCACAAATGTGCGTTTCTCAAGTGGAGATGTGTTTATGAAGACACATGTTTTTGAACTACAATTGAGGGGTAGGGAAAGTGCAATGTGGACTACTTGTTGAGTAGACATTTGTTGAAGATTAAGTAATGTATTACCAAGTGTATGTATCATTTGTATATCATCAATATGACTTCTTTCATGTTCTTTCTGTATTATTCTGACTACACTTGTCATAGATTTGTCAACCTTTGTCATATATGAGGTATAGTACGATGTTGCAGCATATGCATTAAGGACATAATGTGCATCTGTATTTGCATTCCACATAACTAGCATGTCCTTGGAGAAACTGTTGTTCCAGATATAGGAAAGTTTTCATTTAAGGAAAACTGTTGGTTGTTTAAGCGTACATTGTATGGCTTGGATGTACCCATGTTCTGTTAGATTTAGCTCTGTCAATAAGTCATCGAAGCTCATTAACCCATCAAAGTCTCGATGTTCTAGAAATGCGAACAAGGATATATATTTCTCAATGAAAACATTGTCCTCTAAACTAAGTGGCTCTATGATTCTTGTTGTTCTCATTGGCGACACGGGGAAGTTGTATCTGCAATGCGAGTTTTTTTGTTTTTTACAACTTTTTGTATGATAATGTCTATGAACTTTGGCAAGTTCTGGATCCAAATGATCTGTGTTGCATGTTATGTATTTGTCAACAAACTTTTTGATCTATGAGTTTTTGTCAGCTCCATAGACCGATGCACCCTCTATCCACAACAATGTGTGGTCATGTTCACTCCCCCTATTCTGGAATTCAGTCACAAAAAAGTAGTCTGATATTTTTTTGAAAAACGTTTCATCATGGCATACCAATTGTCTCAAAGAATTTATTATATGTCTATAGTTGCAAATACATTTTACTGGGTCTTTTCTTATGAGGTAGTCAATGCTATCATTTTCCAGTGTATTAGTTTGTTTTTTATGTTTCTTGTTCTTATGCAAGTCAGATACCGCAACCACCAATGGATCTCAACAATGCTCTGCACTTGTAAATGTGATGAAGAATGTTGGTGGTCCCAATTGTCAGATCATTGCAAAAATAGTTTTCTTGTTTTGTTGCAAATAGTCAGGATAGATGCGAATGTTTTTGAAATCTATGTATCCAATAACAGATTTTAGGATTTTTTCTAGGTTTACTTTGTACTTGACATCTTTGGCCAACAACTTTCTTCCTTGTAGCTGGCCTTTTCTTATTCTCACCCACATGCAAGACAACACTTTCTCTATTATTATGTGCATTGTTTTGAAAAAATAAATTGTTATGTGATAGGAGAAGTCACCGCTTGAATGTAGCAGCTCCCATCGAACTTTTTTATGGTAAATGAATCATTCTATAATGTCACTGGGACGTGGATCTCCATGGAACAGTGTTGGGAAGTTCATTTCCTCAGCAAATTTGTCCTTGAATATTCCAAGTGGACGTTGCTCCTCAGCAGGTGCAATTTCGACAATCGTGTTTTGCAAGTCACAAATGTGTCGTGAATCAGTGAATCCATGTACCAATGTCTTAGCAGGTGTTTCTAGTCTCCGATTCATCGCTTGTATCAAATTCACTAGCAGTTTCAACAGTTTGTGCAGAGCTGTCATCCCCTTCTTTGAGAACATTGTGCCAGTTCCCATTTATACAAATGTTTTGTGCTTTGTACAGGGCCCTGGAACATAATTCTTTTAACGCTTTCATGACAACATGCACACACACTTTACCTATCTGATATGCATTCTTGTATTGAAAGCATCTTTTGAGAGCCACAACAATTGTCATTGTATCGCTAATGAATTGTGGCAAGGCTTTTTGCACAACATCTAGTTGGACAGACACATTAATAATTGATCATGTTAAGCCCATTTGAGGTCATTTATAGCCCCAGGGTCTGATTTGTGCAAATGAAATTCGCAAAGACACAAGTCTCTCTTCAAGTTCTGTAAGTGCACTTACATATAGTAGTGGTGTATTACATATTATTTGGTCAGGCATTGCAAACTGTAGCATTTTTCCATTTTCAAGCGACCGTTTCCATGGAAGACAATTTTTTCCACTGGAAAATGTTTTATCATTTAGTATCAAGAGGATGTATTCTTCTTCCAACTCAGGCGTGAAAGACTTAGTTGTTTTTGTGAAATTCAATTGATCGCAAATTGCACATGCAATTGAAGGAGTGTCTTTGATTTGTTTCACATAAATCTGTTTTGCATCTTTCTTCTGTAGGGAAGTATGCGTAGAAAGTGTTTGTTGGTTTTCATTGGTAGCAGTGCATGTTGTTGGTTCTATCCCACGAAATGTGATTTCTTCCTCTCGGATAGTGCCATGACCATTGTGGGATATGTGGTCATACCTGTTTCTCTTGTGTTGTCCACAAACAATTTTTTTTAGGTTGTGATATGTCAGTTTTTGTCTAGAAGGAAGCGTAGTAATGTATTTTTTTCTCTCACGTATGACCTTTTTCAAGTTGTGATAACTTAGTCTACATTTTTTTTTCAAGGGAAAGATGACCTCATGGAAAATGGGATGATTTTCATTTTGATTAAATAGCATATGACGCTTATGCAGATTCGATGTGGTTTGGCTAGCATTGACACTGGACCCTGAACCGATAGTATTTCCCATACCACCAATGTATTTTTTCCTCTCACGTATGACCTTTTTCAAGTTGTGATAAGTTAGTCTACGTTTTTTGTTTAATCCCTGTATGGCCTGATCACAACTGGGATGAGTTTCACGCATGAGCTTTTTCAAGTTGTGATAAGTTAGTCTATGTTTTTTGTTTAAGCCCTGTATGGCCTCATCACAATTGGGACGGGTTTCATTCTCATTAAATAGCATGCTACGATTATGCACATTCGATGTGGTTTGGGTGACATGGAAAGTGGACCCTGAAGCAATGTTATTTCCCATCAAAGGTTGATAATGGATATGTGGCATATCTGTTTTCAATGAGATGATGTCAATTGTTCGATCATAGTTTAAATCAATACACCAGGAATGGACACTTTCATTTGGTAGGGTCGACCAGACCTGGATATTTACTCTGGATATGATAGATAGCCATTGAAAACATAATCTGTCACCCTCTACATTTCCTTTTTCATATGGCAGTTCCATGTTTACAAGGTATTCTTGCCAACTTCCAATTGTCGACATATTTTCTAGGAGATATGGCTAAAGGTGTTGATGCAAACAGCTGAAATCTTGTTGGATGCCACCTATAATTACATTGCAAAAGGATTGTGTAGTGTAAAGCTGCAATGACTGCACATCGAACTCTGTTTCTACCAAATAGCAAATTGGATTGAACAGACTATCTCCACAACTAGATGCAACAATTGTTGCTATCTGTAAGCCATGACACTGTACACGATGCGTAATTCGTTTCCATTGTGATTCAAGGTCTTTTCAAATGAGGGACAAGTAAATATGAGGTCCTCCAAGATTGCATATGGATAATTTTGTATACAGTAGTGGTTCATAATGACCATTGACAGGATTGGCATCATGGAACAAGATGCAATAAGGATCGTTGGATGCAGTTCTGTTGAATAGTAGATATCTTGTTTTTCTTATCAATGACCACATTCCAATTGATATATTGATCCACTTATATAGCCACCATATACAAAATGTATCTCCCAAAATTCCCCTCTCATGTGCAGGCAGATTTGCAGATGCAGACAACCACATATTTTAAAAATACGTAGTGAGATCATGTATTCCATGCAACTGCCAAAGAAATTCAGATGCCAATTCATATTCATATGACTCCAATGCCTCAGCATCACCATTTTTTAAACATACCAAGAAATAATCTATCAATCCATTGCACAAGTCGGTCGAGGAATAACGAAAATGCAATAGAACCTGAAATGCATCGAAAAGGAAATCCCCTACAGTATACGAGAATGCATCCAATCTAAAATCCCATTGCTATGCAATACCTGGTCGATGTTGTCATGCACAATGGAGTCTACATCTATTTCATAAAACTCAACATCTATTACTTGTTTCATCTCGTAAACTGTGATTTTCAAGATTTTTCTTACCTATATTCAGTTTATATGCAAACAGAGAAAAGAAAAAAAAAAAAGACAAATAGAAAACTACAAGTGCATAACTGCATACCAATTCCGTTATCTATCCTTCAACCTTCTTCTTGTCAAATTCAATCCTCCCTAGTCACCACAACATATGACAAGAAAACAAGTGTACAGTGAACAATGAACCAAACAGAACAAACAACTCAAATAAATAACACTAGAAATTTATTGATCACAAAGACCGAGTATTCAAGGTATATCATTTTTGAACATATTCCTGGCATGCATCCTACAAGATTTTCAACGGTGGAAGATGCTTTGCAAGACACAAAGGACAAGACAAAGGCAACAGCTAGATGGAGTTTACCCTAGCAGATGCTTGCCCCCTGTGACAACTCCGAACTCATTTTCTAAAACCCTTTGCATTGCTATTTTGGAAACATCTATGGCACGATATACAGAAAGTGGAATTTGGAATATGTTATTGGAAGGCAACAACCTGGAAAAATGCACCAAATGCATGGTTTCCGGGAACAGAAAATAAGAGGAGAACATCTAGTTTTCTTTTTTACATTTCATTGTAGCTGTGACAGATCTGGTTTATGTGTCCAACATCGACATTCAAAGTGGAATAATATGTTTGGAAGGGAACAAACTAGGAAAAATGCATGAAATGTATGGTTTCCAGGAACAAATAATATCAGGATAACATTGGGAAAAAATGCTCCAAACGCATGGTTTTCAGGGGCAGGAAAAATGAGGATTTTTCTTTTTTATATGTCACCATGACTGTGACAAAGGTGGGTTCTGTATAGAACATTGACGTTCAAGAACAAGGAAAATATTTTGGGTGTAGAAGCCACACAGAAAGATGTTCTATAATAGGATTTTGAGGCAGGGACTCCTAGTATTGAAAATTATTGCTTGCAAGTTGCAAATAGCAAGCAGAAAACAAGGAATAACAACAAAACTTACCTGTCAATGAGGGATGACAAATGCACAACTCCAAAACCTGCAAACCACAACAATATGTCCAACTGCTTGCAAAGTTGAAGAACAACAAACCAGTGAACAACCACAAAGAGGTCCAACTACAGCTGCAAGACCTCAACTTTGCAAATTTGAATCAAACAACAAAAACCAACATCGAATGAACCAACAAACAAGCATCAACCAGTGAACCAGTAATGCCGGTGAAGAACAACATTGCCCAAATTCATTGCAGACAACATTGTATCAAAAAATGGAAGTAAACTATATTGTAACACACCTATAGAATAAACATTTAAGGCTGCGAGGCCTGTTAGGTAAACACTTAAGGCTGTCAGAACCGTCGAAGGGTGTCGCGTTGTGCAAAAATTTAAGAAAAAATGCAGTGGGGAAGGCCTGTTTATGTACACAACAATGAAAAAGCATCTCGAAACACGCAACAATAAAGAAACTTAAAAAAATAACAATAATAATAAAAAATAAAAAGATAACAACAGCAGCAACAATAATAATAATAATGATGATAATAATAATAATAATAAAAAAACAATAGTTCAAACACTGGAGACTATGCTAAAAAACTTTACTCAGAGAACAAAGTAATATGAAAACTGACTATCCATGCTCAAAACTTTGGATATCCAAACATTTCAATATGAATAATACAAATTCAAAAACACCGTAGATGATAAAAAGTTTGGATATGCCAACATATAAATCATTGGGAATAACGAAGCTAGCAATAAGACCTCAAATCTATTATCCAACGAGATCATGACATATATGGGTTTTTTTATTGTATAAAAAATAATGTTTTTTGTTCTGTAGTTCGAATAATAGAAATTATTCAAAAAATTGTAGTCAAACAAAAAACTAATATAAAGTCAAAGAATTGTCGATCTCTATAAACTTTGGATATCTAAACATTTTAGTATGAATAGTACAAATTCAAAAATACCGTAGATGTTAAAAACTTTGGATATGAAAACATATAATTCATTGGGAATAGCGAAGATGGAAATAAGACCTCAAATCTATTATCCAATGAGATCATGACATATATGGGCTTTTTTATTATATATAAAATAATATTTTTAGTTCTGTAGTTTGAACAATAGAAAGAATGCAAAAATTTGTAGTCAAATGACGAACTAATATAAATTCAACGAATTATCGATCGCTATAGTCCCTATGCACCTTCGACAGGGACTAACAACAGTTCATTCTCTATCTACTCTAGAGATAAAGGATTTACACATTGAGAACATATATAGTTAATATCATTAAGATGATAAAGTAGTTTAATAAAACATTTAGGTAAAAATATTTGGTTATTAAATTTTCCATTCCCTTATATTCACAATAGTATCGTAGGAGTCCATATTTTCTTTATCTATTGGCATTCCCTCGAGAATCCTTCCCCTTGAGTGCTCTAGTACATGAAGGAAGAAGTTGGTCCACTAAAAGTTCTATTGGAATATTGGAGTGGTATACCATTGGCTCAAGTATGGATAATTCTTGGCATAAACGCAGTCCAATAATAATAACAATGAATGTACTTGAAATTGAGACAAAGGAAAATGTTATCACCTCTAAGAACAATGATGATTCTATTACCCTACTCTCTTACAATTTTACATGAACGTCCAATTAATTACGGTTAAAATTAAACCCCAATTACAAAAAAAATCAAATTCAAATGAATATTTTTAGGGAAAAGGCATGGTATTGTGTTAATTAGAGTAATTAGTGTGTTATATTGATATTCCATAATTGTTGAACCACGACAATTTGTCAAAAGAATATAGCAAACAAATAAGCATTTTTCTTTTAGTTAAAATAAAAAATCTCTAATGTATTAAGTAATAAAAATGTAATTCTTATATAAGGTAAATTTGCAACAAAGAATTAAGTTAATAAACCAATAAGTCAAATAAGAAAAAGAATGAATGTACCTAAAAGTGGGACAAATGAAACCATTATCACCTCCAAGAGAAACAATTGCATGTGTACCCTATCCTGTTGCAATTTTATATATACACCAAATCAATTATAGCAAAAAATGAACCTCGATTATAGTAAAACCGCAAATTTAAATGAATATTTTTTAACAAACCTTGGAAGTACACAAGCAAAGTGGTCGAAACCATAAACCATCAGAAAAAAATGAATCGATGTTCCTTCAGTTCCATAGGCATCGCTTCTTCTTTCACATGTACACTAACTGGAATAGTGTATGTTTCATCATCATATTTCATTTTGTTCTATAGGCCCACAAGACTGCAATAATTTTCTCATCCCAATCATCTATCTCACAATTGCATATCTTAGTCAAGGCATGCTTGAGAATCTTATTAAATTCCTCCATAGTGTCATTCACTTGAGAATGGTATGGACTAATATTCTAATGATGTATCATAAATTCTTGATTCAAGGATCTAATAGTATAATTAATAATGTACATAGCTTTATCACTCATTAAAACTCTTACGCATTTGAATCTGGTCATGATGTTCTAAAAATTAAAGAGTGAAGTTGTTTTATAGGTGTAGTCTTTCACCAACATGACCTTTTCCCAATATGTCAAATACTACATTGCAATAATATGTATCATGCTTGTATTGTTGATGTGAGAGGATTGATGAGACCTATGAATTTGATACCCCACTTCATGAATGGCTCTAGTGTGAGGACTATAAATAATGGAATCTTGTCTTATCTTGATGGCTTCCCAATCCTATAGAATATATCACATCTCTTTGCATAATCCTTTACATCTCGAAACAATGAAATCCACCAAAGACCTACATGGCATACCTTCTTTGCAGTTGACTTCCCTATGTTATGTCATCTAGCCACACCTTCATGCACTTCATACATAATACTATCCCTTTCATGCACCAAAACACATTTTCACAGGACCCCATTCATGTCCAATTTATATAAGTGGCCTATAATCAACAAATAGTATATTTCTCTTTTCACTAACTATCTCCTCTATGCAATTGTATAATCTACCTGTTGTCACCCAAGATTTTTTGGAGTTGCGCACATGCCCATGAAGATAAATTGTGCAACATCGGGAAGGATCAACATCAACACCCGCCAAAGGAATATTGTGTATGCCAACCCAGTTTTTCATTGCAAGCAAAGAATCAAGAAGAGATCTCATGTGGACTGAATCTAAGCATATCTTCGGGAATATTTTGTAATCAAGTAGTGTAATGACTTGAATGAACATGGGAAAATGAAAGGATGAGTCGGAAAGTTTGATAGGATTTCCATGCTCCATGAGTATTTTGGGGTTGCAAGAAGACATGTTAAGCATGTGGGTCTTTTTTTCACTCAAGGGAGTGGAGTAGAGTAGTGGAAAAAGGGAGAGCAGAGCATTGTAACTGAAATTTCATGACCGGAATAGAGAGTTGAATGGAAAAAAAATATGGATTTCCATGTCAAGTTTTTCCATGTCCAACTTCTCTGAGCAACTATACTTCTCTCCAAGGGTTTTCCATTGGATACAACAATCTCATTGGTCCAATCCCTGTGGTTTTGGGTTTGATCAGAAATTTATCTCTTCTATATTTTGAGGGAAATTCACTCAGTGGTCACATCCCTCCTGATCTTGGTAATTGTACTCAGCTATGGTACATCACTTTTTCTCACAACAACTTGATTGGAAAATATTCGGTTGAACTAGGTTTGCTGCAAAATTTACAGCAACCATATCTACAATCAAACAAGTTGGAGACCACCACTCCACCATCTCTAGGAAACTTCTCTTTCCTAGAAACTTTATTTTTTGGAGATAATCGATTATTAGGTAATATCCCATATCAATTTGGTTCTTTGAGAGAGCTTGTTCAATTATCCATTTATGGTCCCACTAATATTTCAGGTTCTATTCCTTGTGAAATAGGAAACTGTAGTAATCTTATATGGTTGGATTTAGGATCCAATAGAATTCATGGCTCTGTTCCTGTGAGTATATTTAGACTTCCCCTCTCCACCATAATTTTGCTTCAAAATAGCTTGATGGGAAGCATACCTCAAGCCATTGGCAATTTGAGTCAGCTTACTTACCTAGATATCATTGTAAATAGCTTTACGGGTGGCATACCTGAAGTCATTGGAAATTTGAGTCAACTTACTTACCTAAGTCTGAGTGTAAATAACTTTACTGGTGGTCTACCTGAAACCATTACAAAATTGAGTGAGGTGACATTCCTTAGTCTTGGTTCAAACAGGTTCACTGGAAAAATACCTGAGGGCATTTTCAATTTGAAGAAGCTTGAAATACTTTACCTAGATATCAACAATTTTACAGGTACAATTCCAAAAGGCATAGGAAAGCTCCAATCACTTAAAAATTTCTTCTTGAGTTTAAACAATATTTCTGGTAGCATTCCTGAAGGTATTAGTGATTTGGATTCGCTTCAACAATTAGACCTATCTAAAAATAGTCTTGATGGACCAATCCCTCATTGTATTGGCTAATGTGTTGGACTAGAAGTGTTAGATTTGTTTAAAAACAAGTTGAATGGAAATATTCATGCATCTTTAGGCAACTTCAAATCTATGAAGAATTTGTTACTGCAAAACAACTTCTTGTCAGGAACAATACCACCAAATTTAAGTAAATGCACTCTCTTACAAAGGTTGAAGGTGTCCGAGAACAAAATCAGTGGAAATCTAGACATAGGATTTTCGATTACTATGGAGGTTCTCTATGTTCATTCTAATAACTTCTTTGGACTATACCTGCATCTTTGGCCCGATGTATCCAACTTCAACTATTGGATTTAAGCAAAAATAGATTCACAAGTCAGCTACCTGGGTACCTTGCATTTTTTTATGAGTTGAGAGTTCTAAGTGTTTCTTATAATAAGCTCCACAATGGTATTCCTGCATCCATCACAAATCTCACTCAGTTACAATTGTTGGATTTATCCAACAATAGAATCAATGGAAGGATACCATCCCATCTTGAGAGACTTTAGGGATTCAAAATCCTTGGGTCTTCCAAACTTAGTAATAATACACTCTACGATGATGTAGAGATTGTCATCAAGGGTTTTGAGTATACTCTCACATATGTGATGGCCACAAACACAATATTTGTCTTGTCTAGCAATAATCTTATGAGAGAAATACCTACAAGCATAGGAAATTTGAGTACCCTATGGTTGTTGAAATTATCAAAAAACCAGTTGGAAGGGAAAGTACCTACATCTCTTGGTCAGATATATACTTTGGAACCACTGGACTTGGCCAACAGTTATTTGGCAAGATTCCTCAAGAGCTCTCTAATTTAACCATGCTGGTGTCTTTGGATGTTTCTTCTAATATGATTTATGGGAGAAATACACTAGGAACACAATTTGACACTTTCAATGATACTTCATTTCAAAACAACAAGTGTTTATGTGGTATTCCTCTACAATTATGGAAGGAAAAGGAAAAGCAATCCCAAAAAAGCATGGAGGCAGGTGTTAGTCAAGGATGGTTAAATTGTGTGGAGGAACAAATGTCATTGATTGCATTGGTCTTGGGACTAGGGTTGGATTTAGTGGAGTTGTAAGTGTGATGATACTATGGAAGAAAGCTAGATATTGGGTATTGCCGCCGAAAATAAAACCATTTTATGGAGTGTACAAATTCCCCAAATAAAATGTGGTCATTCACTCTACCTATTGTAACACCAAATATTATATATGTGATGACAAATAAAGTAATGTTAAATCATATTTTGAGTATTTTTATCTTAAAATAATAAAAAAAATTAAAAATACCTTTTCATTATTAAAATTATATATTTAACCAATTACATGTAAAATATCAGAATTAATTATATGAATTAATTTTTTTTCTCTCATTTTTTTTTGTTTTCAGTAAGATAAAGAGAAAAAAAAACTAAGACGTTTGTAACAAACGTCCAAATTGGTCTATGGTAAAGATATTTACAAAATACAAACAAATCCTCATAAAAGTTTAAAAGTCAAATTAATTAAATAAATGTAACAAATCAGTTATTTACATTTCAGACAGTTAATAAAGGAAGATACAAAATTTATTTTCAACTTTAACATATTTTTTTGTTGTGATTTGACGTGAAACTTTAATATTGTTAATATTGTTAGTTTGAAGTGGAAAGAAACAGCTGCAACCCTCTGCAATTTTACTATCCGATGTCTGACAAAAGTTTGACAAATTTTTAAATTTATTTTTAATGCACTTGTATTCTTAGATTATTTGTTTGAAGTTTTGCATTTACTTTCTATTCAAAGCAAACGATTCTGCCCATAACCTTTTTTTTTCTCATCAAAACTTCACATCTACTTTCACTTGTACACAAATTCAGGACGGTACATATTGGTTGTCACTACTCAGGATTAATGAACCTTAGTCCATAAAAATTGAATGAGCTCTACATATTATAACATCATCAATACAAGTATCAAAAGAAAAATGAGATCATTTGTTTAATTTATTCCATTACATTATAACATCATCAATACAAATATCAAAAGAAAAATGGTATCATTTGTTTAATTTATTTCATTACATTATACATGACACTGTGATATTATTGAAGTTTGAAAAAACAATAAGTCTCTTGGAATATTCTAGATTTGAAATGAGATATAAAAGATCAATCAAATTTGATTTATTTTATTTTTGATAGTTATTTGATTTTTTTTAAGTAATGTAATATATTTTACATCTTTTTTGTTTTGTATAGATAATCTAAATATTTTTTTTCTTCATTTGTTAATTTATAACTGTGAGTTTAGTTACAATTTTATTGTAAATTTCTCATGCAAAACAATTGGATAATCAATATTATTCATAA
>SNQJ01S0172571.1:1311-14385 GCA_010110895.2 Picea sitchensis
TTCCCTTGAACAATAACTATTGATTATTTCTCATATATTGTGCATGGTGTATTGTGGTGTATTGGTGTAACTCTTATACTATTGTTAATTTCTCATTGGATATAATTGAATGGTTAAAGTAAAAGTTGAAAAAGGTTTTAAATTATACTTGATACTGATTCACCCCCCTCTCAGTATCAACAAAATGTAGCTCCTATATTTTTTAAACCAAATGGAATACGAGCATATGGATATGTCTCCCAAGGTGTTATGAAAGTTGCCTTTGCTTTGTCTTCCTAAAAAATCAAGGCTTGATTATACCTAGAAAAACCATTTAAAATGGACATTTAGGTTGATCTCGTGACTTGTTGGAGAAGAAAATCCATGTTAGGAAAATTATAATTATCCTTTATGCTTGATTTTTTAAGATCCCTAAAATATACACACATCTAAATCTCCCCAGTCATTTTTCTCACTATCACAAGGTTTGAAAGCCAAACATAATGTATAATGGGGTATATTGTTCCAACTTTCTTTAATTTTTCCAATTCAACCTTTACGAGTGGTTTTAATTTTGGGTTCATTATCCTTATCTTCTGTTTGATAGGCTTTTCCCCTTCTCTCAAGGGAATAATGTGTTGAAATATTGTTTTATCATATGCCTTCAAATAATCATAACTCCATGCAAACACATTAAGATATTCTTTAAATAATGCGACATATTGATCAACTTCGTAAATTGTGCAATAAAATCCCAAATTGACATATTTTGGGGAACTATCAGTTCCAATATTAACCTTTCTTGTTTCTTGAACTTTTCAAAGAGAGATTCTTCTTCCAAGATGTTTTTATCATGATCATCTCTTGTAAAAATATACTCATATTGAATACAATTCCTCGGGACAACAATTATGTGATTATCCTCATCTTCATCATCATTTGTCAAAAAAAATTCCAATTCTTCATCATTCTCAAATACTTGTAAATACTCCTTATTATCAGGTACAGAAGGTCGAAATATTCTTTTTACTTGAAAATATGTTTTTCTCTGAACATCATCTAGGTTTGACAGTGAGGCCACCAAAGCTAATGAATCTGCCTTCTGATTTTTGTCCCTTGGGACAAAATAAATGTTGAAAGAGATGAAGGCTTCCATCAATTCATTGACTCTTTTGAAATATAATTTGATTCTTTCCTTTTTAATATTATATCTCTGGGTAACTTGATTTATTACCATGTCAGAGTCGCCTATCACAATTAGATGTTCTATCTTCATTTCTCGTGCGAGAATCGTTTCTTAAATAAAAAATTCGTATTCTTCCTCATTATTGGTTCACGCAAACTCAAGTTTGATAGCATGTGGATGCACAATCTTTCCTTGGTTTATAAGGATGATTCCAACTCCATTCCCAGAACTTGAGCAAGCTCCATCAAATTACATCCTCCAATAACCTTCAAATTGATGCTTTTGATTCTCCATATCTTCAATCTTCTCCATGTATTCAATCTACTCAATGTCTAGGATAACATAGTTTCCGATCCCAACTTCTATATAATATTCCATTAGTTCATTATCCTTCTTTTTGAAGGAAAACAACATCCTGGGTTCACGAGGGACCTTAATCATTTATCCTTCCTTATATGGAAAAATCATGCATCTTCCATCATTAATTATGTATCCTTAGATCATGGATGACCAATATCGTCCTAAGACAACTCCATATGCAAGAGGAAAGTCTACCACCACAATATTGAAAACTGTAATAATATGGGTAGCTGTCGTGATCTAAGCATAAATAAACCTTGATTTCGCCATAAGCTGACACTTGTCTGGAATAAATTTCATATATGCTTTCACCCATTTCATAATATTTGGTGCAGATCATGCCCAATGCCTCCATGAACTCTAGTGGCATAATATTATTGGTCACGCCAGTGTCAACTAAACAATTATGAAGTGCAACATCATGATTCTCAATTGAAATATAAAAATGTGAGATTTTGCCTCTCAACTTGACGGTTAATGTGTTCTGACTTTGTTTTGGACTTATAAAAACAACCTCCATTCTTCCATATGGATCATCTAACAATGTCAAAATATTTTCCCTTTTATGAGGGATCTTTACCACTTCTATGAAAGGAAGAGTTATCCCTAGCTTACTCAAATCCTCTAAAACATTGTATTTTGGTTCTTGCTTCCAGTGATATTTGTCGCATTTTTATTTTCCTCTTTCTCATTGAACTTTTCTTTAATTATTTCCTTTTCCTTTTTAGAATCATATTTATTTTTGGATTTATTTACAAATGCTCGTGTTTGGGAAACATTCTCTTGCGAGTCAGGATTATTGTCACCTTATTCAAATATATACATGGACATCTCGCATCCGTCCATCTGTAGAGTTTCATAAATTTCATCAGGTATATAATTATTTCCTTTCTCAACCATTTTCTCATCATATATATCATCCAAAAGAACTGCATTTGGGATTGGTTTCCTAGGAACCCTTTGTCTTTGTTGATTATCAGTGTTTTCAAACCTGAATCTGTTTTCTTGGGGAGGGTTCTTTCTTTTCTATTAGATTAACATTCTCGAATTTTCTACATAATTATCACCATTCTTAATTTGGTTATTCATTTTTCATTTGTCTGATGGTTCTATTCATTTGTGAAATCTCAATTCTTTGCTTAGTTTCTTGTGCCACAACAGGGTCTACCTTCACATATGGTATGGTTACCTTAAAAAACCCTCCTCCAATGGTTTCATTTTGGATTGGTCTTGACTTCTACTCTTCATTCTTTCTTGAGCTAGAGGCTCCTTGATCATAAATATTTAGGCTTCCCAGCTACCTCTGTACTTTTCCCAGGATAATATCGGGGTCAACATCCATCTCAATCATAATTTATTCCATCTCAGTGACATTAATCATTGCTTCCTCCAAGGTATCCATGTGGGATGTTCTGATAGCATATTTTACATTTGGGGGAATTATTATAACAACCAAGTATTACTGGGTCATTAGGTATTTTATCTTCTAGAATATTAATCAAAGTTTTATTGAACTTGATATTAAAATATCATGTTCTCTCATTCTTTCTGAAACCAATCTAGGTGAAATTAGTGATAAGGGTATGATATGCAACTAGCGGAGCGAACATAGTCAGGAACATGGATTTGAGGTCGTTAAATGAACCTATTTACCTAGTGGGTAATGACATATACCATTCATAGGCTCATCCTAATAAGGTTTGAAGAAATAACCTTACCATCACATCATTATATTCAACATGATGAAAATCACAAACATCAAGAAATAAATTAATGTTTCTTTTGTCATCAATTGTTATGTCTCCGGTAAATTCTTTCAAAGTACCCTTAGGGAGAACAGGGAGGTCATGTTGCTCACCTAGAATATTTAATGGGGAATCTCTTAATATTCTTTGGTTTCCAAATATTAGGTCTTCTTTATTTCTTCCACCACCTCATCAACCCCCTCGTCTTTATTCACGAGTTTCTCTTCATGGTTCTTCTCGTGGTTGTTCATTTCTTCCTACCATGTCCAAAGATATTTCATAAATATATTTTCCACTTCTTAGAATACAAAGTTTCTTGATTTTACTTCTGGTAATAGGTCCCTTGTATTCGTCCATCCTCAACTCTTACCTTGTTCTTATGCTCTTCGATCTTGTCTTTTATTTCTTCGGTCTTGTTGTTCATCTCTTCTCTGTATACATAGGATTTATCTTTCTTCTTCTTGGGCCAATGTCTGCCAAGATATTTCCAATTCTTCCTTGTTCTTGGTTGTCGTTATTACCAAATTATATAGCTGATGCAAGATGCTTTGTTGATTATTCAATCCAATTTCTAGGTGGGGATGATCATCTTAGACCAAAGTCATGTATCTTTCAAAATATACTAAACCATATTTCAAATTTTCAGTTGATCCCCAGTATGGTCGCCAAAAGTGTTGATGCTTGAATTCATTAGGAACGAAAGGAAAACCTCATGGGGATACAAATCCCCCTACGTTTTTATAGAGGTGGTACTCCTCTCTGTTTCAAGATACTCTTGGAATTATAGATTTTCAAAATAATATAGGACTTTGAGAAATTCCACTATGATATTCAAAGAAATATAAAGGTTGCAGAAAATAAAATATTTTGTTTATTTAAAGAGAATTCATGAGAAGTAATCAGGAACCTCACACATCACATATTTGAAAAAGATAAGCAAAATTTCCTCACATCCATCATAGTTAAACTAAATATTTTTGATCACATAAAAATAAAAGAAAATAGTCTACACTCATAAGAGAAATTTAATAGAGTAAACACATGTGGAGCTCAAATAAAGAAAATGATAGAACAATCTCAAATATTTTATAATCAAAACTCAGAGTTATAAAACACCATCAAAACTGATCCTGAATTAGTTCTCTTGGGATTTATGAGAAATTTAAAGTTTGCTACAAAGCTTTGAAATTTAAATGTGTTTGTCTAGAGGACTGGGATTGGGGCTCCCGTAGACCATAAATAAAATATAAACAAGAAGTAAGCTATGGAGAGACTATTGTGGGAGATAACAGAGTAGCAAGATTTGGAAAGAAAACATGAAGAAGTTATCATATTTCAGTTAAAACTTTCTAGTCAAATAAGCAGAGTAAATGGATGAAAAATTGATAAATAAAGCAAGATGTGATCAACATAAAATTACTATGATGGCCTCTCTCCTATTTACTTTCTTGCTGCTTTCCTTTTATTTTCCTCATCGACAGTTATAAGAACCGTCTCAATTGTTGTTTCTTGGCCTTCTTTAGTTAATTTATCAATTCCCTTTTTAAGCCAATCTTCAATGTAAGTTTTCATTGGCACAACATTTATTTCATGCTTGATTTTGATATTAAATAATTTGACTTCCAAATATCTTAATTCATGAGAAATTCCATGTATTTCCTCTTGAATTTCTTGATTTTTCATAGAATAATCAACCAACCAATTATCTATCTCTTCTTCCTTATATTCAATTATGCCATAAAATGTTTCAACCGATAACCCCTTTAATATCTCGACTTGTTCATCAAATTGTTTCCTTGTTATAAACATTGAATTGAGAATTAATTTAGGATATTGCACCTCATCAACGTTGCCTGCTAGATCTATATCTGTGAGTCTTTTGAATAATTCTTTTCTTTTCACTATGGATTTGTTGCATGTTTGGACAATGCTATTCAAATTCTTTTTTTTTTTTGCAACATGCATTCATCTGTTTACTTTGACTTGGAGAAGGAAGATCCTCTTCTCTCCTTTTCAATTATGTCATTTTTGAAACTTTTGTCCCAAATGAAAAAAAATCATCTGTGTAGAATCCTTCTTAATTTTTTAAATCATATTGGAGATATTCATGAAAAGCATGTGCCCTTGAATCGAAAGAAACAATATTTTTTGATAACTCCCATACTTCTATGGTCAGTTAAATTCTCTTTTTAATGTTTTTCTCCACATAACTTCAGACCACTGTGAGTAAACTAGAAGATCCTTTTAATTTAATACTAGGTGAAGTTGGTTTAACCATTGTCAAAGGACTCGACAGGATTGGAAGAGGCATCAAGGAAGTTTCCAATTCTCTGATCCTCTCCTTTTATTTGGAATTTTCATATTCTAAACCATCAATGAAATCATCGAGTGCATCCCTCGTTTCCCTATGGATTTTAGAAATATGGGACAATGGCATGTCTTTCAGGATGACCTCTGAGCGATACTTTCCCTTTTTTATTCTTTTGGTTACTTCTTTCTACAATAAAATTTTTAGACTCTTTATAATAAAAAATACTTTGAAAAGTAAATGATTCTTCTTCACTAAAGGTCTCATTTCCAATAACTTCCAGCAAAGAATTTTGTTGAGCCATATTTTCCAGATGTTCTATTGCAGGAAATATTTTCTCAATATCTACTTCTAGTTCTATATCCTCCAAAGAAAATCTTTGGATGCCATTTTCTATAATATTATCTTCTTCCTCTTGCACTAAATTTTTCCTTTTCTTTCTCACGAGGAGCTTGTGTGAACTCTCAATTTTTCCAAGGGGAGGATTCTTCTCTCCCCCTCTAATGGAACTACGGTTGAAAACCTTTTTAACTGGGTTGGCCATTGGAGCATTTATCCTGGATGTATTATTCTTGGGAGTAACAATTGGATATTGAGTACTTCTTTCAATGGGACGTTTTACCCTTTGCTTATAAAAATCATTACTGCTAAGTAATGTTTCTAGATCACTAACATCGTGTACATGAGTAATTTTGATGTTACCCTCTTCTTCTTCATTCAATATAGTTTGAATGAAAGAGTTACTGAAATCCACTGAAATCATGTCCCACAAAGAGTTTTTTCGGATCAAAACATTTGATCTTTTTAGCGTATTTTAAATTCACATTGTTGAAATGATTTGCAAATTCATCAATTTTATTTGTATTTCTGAACATGAACTCTCCAATATTCCATGGTAGGGGAATAAATTGCTTTTTCCTTTTTTCATGGAAAAAATGTAGCCAGAAGTTATATTTCCTTTCCACCTCTGTAATAAATATTTTTTTAGATACATGATACGGGAGAAAAGAAGCATTCTCTTTCGAGAAAAATATCCTTATGACATTGTGATTCTCCATTTGTTCTATTGTTCCTTTTTTCTCTAAAAATATGGTAGCTTGGTCATATATCCTTGAAGTTTTTTCACTCAATAACAAACTTTTGAAGATTGAAACAAAATTATTATAAACTTCATAGAAAAACATAGGGGTCTTATGTCTGCATAGTGCCTGATACCAAAAGGTAACTGGATACTTTTCACAATTCACCCTCTTAATTATGGTTAAGTTTGGGAATTGAAAACAATGAACAATAACAAATATCAGATAAGAGTCCATAAATCATTTTCTGTCCTTTTTATAGTGTGATAAATGGGACGAGATTTCGATCGAAATAACTTTTCCCCAATAAAAAATGGCATGTTCTTGCACTGTAAATTACAAAATATATAAAATCATGCGAGATATAGAAGCAATGCTTTCCTGACCTTTCAACCTGGTAAATAGCCATGCAATTTATTGATAAGGGTTTTTAAAAGACTCAACTTGGATTCTAGTTATGTCTGATGGGATAGATGCATGATTCTCCAAATATTCCAGCTGGAGGTCAAGCTCATTGTTATGTTTCTTTGATAATTCTATGCAATCTTCACCTTTGAAAGTAAGAGTCGGCTCTGGTAGATTTAACATATTGTGAGAAACTTAAGGTGAAAGAGAAATCAGAGAATGATCCTGGAGCTATATAATTCTTTGAATTGGCATGTACTTGTGCACACACCATGCAATGAGTTATTTACAATAAAAAAACTCAAGAACACACCCAACACGAGTGATTCTAGATGCCCAAATCACATCTTTCTGTGTAGGAGGAGAGGAATAATATGAATATGCTCTTGACCGCTGGAATTTCTTGTCTTCATGACCAAATATATTCAGAGTATCACCACAAAACTGTTGTCTAGATGATTCTTCCATAGGTTGAAGAGACTATTTCTTCAGTTGGATAATAACCTCAAATAAATCTTTTCGGAGAGATAATGATAATTTAATCCCTTGGAAAATGAAGATTTAATGAAATTTAATGAGTAATTCCTTGAGCCTTTCGCCATTAATGATGATATTTTCAGAACATGCACAACAATTGTTAGCATTAAACAACACTTAATGCATATTGGGAAAAGAAAAAAAAAGGTGGGGAAGAACAAGAGACAGTTTGAATAGGAAACTTTTCATGAACCTGTTAACTTGGGAACCTGCGTACCTGTGGCTATGGATGATAAAAAATATACTAAGTGTAGAAAGGCAGTTGATTGAACTTGCATGCAAAAGGAATAAAATAATTTGGAGCTCGACACCTACGACAGAGCTGATGGTCAAAATGTAGATCATGGAACCTTCGATGCAAAGTGAAGGTCACAAAACTTGGAGGATGAGTGCTTGCTAGAGATAAAACCCCCCTTTGACTACACTAGGGTACATAATATAGGCAGATCGATTAACTGTCTAAACATCAATTAATTCTCTATACTACCCCAAACATAGCAAAACTCATATGAAGAAAGCAAGGAAAAGGAGATCACGTAACTATACCTCTAATCACACATCTGGTGATGACCTCCTCGTGCTTGGAAATTCTGCTGACTGCACGCCTCCTCCCAGGGATGACCTGCATCCTACAATTGACAAACAAAAAACTACAAGCATGCTATTCCATATATAAGTTAGTGTTAGATGTTAGAATGTCAAGAATAAACCAATAAAAGTATTCAAGACACCATCATTTGGGATAGGAAAATGTAGTTCTTTTATTAATAACACAAAGAGTATACCTTTACAATCTAAGTCGACCACCATTCCATGAACCTGGTCTGGGATCCTCTTCACCAAGCTCCAAGTGCACCTTGTATGAACTTCTCCTCTCAACTTTTGCAAGTATACGTGGGCTGTAATGGTGCAACATGCGTATGTACGGGAGTTGTAGTGGTGTAGCAAGCGTATGTATGGGGGCAGTAATGGTGCAAGGCACGTACATCTTCTAAAAATTGTTTTTTTAAGAAGAGCAACTCAACAGTGCTTTGGGAAAAAATGCAAGTAAGAGGGCCAAGGCCATGTATACATGTGTAGAACAATTTAGGTTTATTACAAATGCCCCCTAATGTGTGAGTTCAGAATAACATCTGATGGCCGAAATACATTACTATATCTTCACCAATGTATGAAATCGAGTGAGCTTGGGACTAGAGTTCGGGAGGTGCCATCTACAAAATAACAATTGTCTCTCTGAGGAGGGCATACCCATGCTCAAGATGAAATAAATCATGGCTTCCAATCAAATACACTACATAACGATGTCATATAAATATATAAAGTGTATCCGTGAGCAATGCACAACAGATCTACATGTCAAAATCAAAGATATATAAATACAGTATCCATCTTTAAGAAGCCAGTGACACCTGATGGCTAGAGATGAGGACTTCATAGCTCGAGAAAAAACTTCAAGATCTTCAAAACTCAAGTAGGAGTATAATGGGAGTGCATAAATCACTACCTTGAGGTCTTTGATGGCTTGTCGGGAAAAGACAAGAGGATTTGGATGACCAGGAAGAGAACTTCATTGATTTTGAATCAGGACTTGACTGGACTCTCAGGATGGTCGAATCATGAGGTAAAGAGACAAACTATAGAAAGGCTGACTCAGGTTGGGTGAAACTTCCCTTGGACAAAAGCACAAAAGATGATCAGACTCAGGAAGCATGACATTGACATAAGTTGACGATGCAGGAGGCAACACAAACTCTCCATGTGTTTGGAAGAGTAACCAAACGAAGGAGAACACAAATATATGTAGCAAGAACAACTTCCTAAGGTCATACTAGATTCCAATGCTTGGCGAACAAACAAAAGGATGTGATTTTTCCAAGGGCGACTCTTTGTGCTGCCAAAAAAGAATACATATTTCTGTCCCGTATTTTTGGGATATTTGATTTTTTTTGTCTTTTTCAATTTTTTAAAGATCTTGAAAAATAATAAAAGAATGCTACGTTACAAAGGAGGAACAAGTGTCACAAGAAAGCATACTAGTTCCAGGTGAAAGGAGCACACTAATGCTTGGAGAAAGGAGACATGTGCAGGAAAAAGGACACTCGGGGAAAATTCCTCCACAGGTCAAGGTGTCAGGTCGCAGAGGCAAAGTGCTACAAGGCTTACGTATAAGGCATACTTAAAAGGTTTAGTTTAGAGCCACATGGAGCCAGAATTAGGCCAAAGACGTAGAGATGAAAATGAGATTAGAAAGACACAATGAAACCCCATTCAATGTAATTTTAACGAGCCCAAAGAATGTAAGATTGGTAGTTTTTTCACATTTAGAGTGTATGAAAAAACATAAAATAAGACTCCAGGGAGTACCTTTTTCGAAAATAGTCTAGTCGGTTCCAAAAAGGGGTAAAATTGCACCAAAACTACATCTATTCAAAACCATTTTAACGAGTGTGACAAAGAGAAGATCACTCGGAAATCTTTTCAATTTTAAGGATTCTGAAAAGCGATTAACTATGGACTCACAACCTTTTTCTAAATTTAGTCCCCTTAGCTCAAAAAAGTATAAAATTCACTGAGGAGAACTCTCCCGGTGAGACGAATCTTCCGAGGCGTACCTTTTTCCACAATAATCTACAGACTGGAAAAATGGGTAAACTCATGCCATTAGATGTTCTTCTGGACCAATTTTAACGAGTGTAAAGGAACAAGATCACTTGATGATATTTTCAATTTTAGGGAGTCTGAAAAGAGCTTAACTATGGATTCCGTGGGGCTTCCTTTTTCGTAAGTAATCTCCAAGGCCTAAAAAAGGGGATAAACCAAAACCAAGGTGAATGTTCCTTTTTCATAAATTTAGTCCCTAAGGCCCGAAAAATGATTAAACTTACGCATGAGAATACTCTTCTAGCAAACCATAGTTCCTAGAGAATACCTTTATTCGTAAAATTGACCATCCGGATCGAAAAAGGGGTAAAATACCGCCGGACAGACGTGCCTTCAAATATGAGTTTGGTGAGTGTGAAGGGAAACAAGATCGCTTGGCAATATTTTTATGTTTAGAGAGTCTGAGAAGAGCTTAAAGAAGACTCCAGAGGGTTACTTTTCTCAGTTAATCTAGACAAGATTGAAAAGAATAAATACAGTCTCGTCAGATGTTTCTTTCGGATTTCAAAGCAAGATTGAAAGACAACAAAGTGTGCTCATTTTGGGAGTCATGAGGGTGAATCCAAGAATGATGGTGCATCAGACAAATGAGGCTCAATATCGTAATCATGATAGGACTAACAAGGAATCCTGAGCCTATAGTCATTACAAACAACATGGACGCCAAAATGCAACAAGGATCTACCTAGGGCATCCATGTAAACATATGATTTACAACCTAATTACGACACTTCTAGAGCAACAATGAAGGTTTCGTGTAGCACTTCGGTGGGATCAATCCTATGGAAAAGTGGAAAATACAACGAAATGCAGAAAGTGGAGGTGAAATCCTAACTTATATGCAAAAAGTTGGAAAAAATGAATTTTACCAAAGGACACTTAAAGTGACCCATCCCCAAAAGGTTACCAAACCAAAAGGAAAAGTGTATCATAACATCTAATAAGAAACTAGGGAATGAAACCAAATGATTTCCAAGCCAGGAAAAATGACAAAGGGGGTCAAAAAAGTGGCAAAAAGGGCCAAAAAAGTCTATAAATAGAAGCTAACAGCTCATTTTCACCATTGCATTTTGAAAATTGACCAAAAGGAGAAAAAATCCCCTTTCCTAAAGAAGTTGATTCTGGGATCTTCAGTGGACAAAAAAAACATCTGCTCAAACCAAGTAAGTACAAATGTGCCCCCCTTTCATTTCAATTCTTCATTTAAGCATTTCTTTTTGTTTTTGAGGGTGAAGACTCTCCTAAAAAGAGCTGCCCTACGTGTATGTGGGTTGTCCAAGGACAACCAACATATGTAATTAGGCAGAAAACACTTTGCCCACATATATACGTGACTGTGGCCAAAACAACCCATGTACACCCTCAAAATCTTGGAAATGTTTTTTAAATGCAAGGGCTAACTCCCTTTTATCTTCCATGGAACATGATGTATGTCCATTGGAGCGAGAGGGAACATGAGGACATTGATGCATTGGTTGAAGATGGTCCTGTTTCCATTGCCGCATTGAAACAATACGGTCTATGGAAGTTCTTCCAATGTCCTTTTATGAGGGCACAAACTAGGCTACTGAATGCCCTGGTTGACTACTAGCATCCAGATGTGAGGCCTTTATGATAGAGGGACAATCGTTGACTCCAATGAGTAAAGATATCTACTTCCTAACTGGCCTCTTGAGGAGAGGGGAAGCAACCAATCTGTGGACTTCACCCCTGAGCCTTTTAACATCGAGGACTACATTTAGATGTATTGTGAGGTTGAAACTGAGAAGGTAGGTTATCAGGTTCCAATTCACAAGATCATGAGTTTGTGTCTGAGAGTGATCTTATTACTTATTGGGTGGATTACTTGATCCGTGACCCTTCACTAGGCTTCCCGGGCACACATGCATTGTGATATTCACTGCCAGGAAGAAAAGATCTTTGACTGGAATACAACCATGCTCACATGCATGAAGAGACAACTGACAGAGTGTTGGCTACCCAACAAAACAAACTTCTCATTTGGAACTATTCTTTGCTCATTCTTCTTCTTCGAGAGTGCCCAGATTGAGTCATAGAGAGACTGTGCGGGGGCATGTGGCCTCATTCCCAACAATATGCAGATGGGAAGCATTGATTCCATGACAGGGGGGAGGGAGGAGCATAGAGGCCTTTGATGACACATTTTTTGACTAGTGGGCATGAAATATTCCAGTGATAAAGGACTACCCCTATGTTGGAATCAACTTTTCCAGGGATTCGAATGTACCCATGCCTCCCGAAGAGGAGCGAGGAGAGATAGGTAACATGTTTTTTAACGTTATTTAATTTTAATTGTTTATATATATATAATTTTCATGTGTGTATTAGAGTATTGAATTTCGTGTATCTATTATGTACATATGTGGGACCAGTGTACCCGACGGAATTTGTGAGGACTCATCGACATTCTCTACTAGAGGCAGGACAAACAACAATCGATGGACTAGTAGTTACAGGGGGACCTCCAGCCGAATAGGCCGAGAGAGTTTTGAGATGGGTGGAGTGCAACCTCACTGCACTCACTCGTACAATACCCATGGATGAGATCGAGGATCTCTCGCCTTCTATGCAACCTCATGTAGTGGGGGTGACACAGACTTGGGTCCAACTCTTCCGACGTTTAGCCAATGCTTTCATTCACTATGGAAAGGCCAATAGGCCTCGAGCTTAGATAGGATAGAATTTTATGTGACGAGGGAACCATTGTATATTTTTTAAGGGAATAAGCCCAACAATGTATACCGAACCTTATTTTTAAGGAGTTCGTGCCCACCTATGTACTCATGACAC